>CM029372.1:265998-287465 GCA_017165825.1 Hepsetus odoe | reverse complement strand
TCATACATATCCTGAACTACTCTCACATACTTCTCTGTAACACCAGACTTCCTCATACAAAACCACAACTCCTCTCTAGGCACCCTGTCATATGCTTTCTCCAAATCCACAAAGGCACAATGCAGCTCCTTCTGACCTTCTCTGTACTTCTCCATCAACACCCTCAGAGCAAACATTGCATCTGTGGTGCTCTTTCTCGGCATAAAACCATACTGCTGTTCACTGATCCTCACCTCTTTTCTTAACCGAGCTTCCACTATTCTTTCCCATAACTTCATGGTGTGGCTGATCAACTTTATCCCTCTATAGTTACTACAGCTCTGTGCATCACCCTTATTCTTGAAGATCGGTACCAGTACACTTCGTCTCCACTCCTCAGGCATCTTCTCACTTGCCAAGATTGTGTTAAACGGTTCAGAGGACCTCTGATGATGCATAAAAACCTTGGAAGACGTTCTCCCTCACCCGGACGTGGGTCACCGGGGCCTCCCTCTGGAGCCAGGCCTGGAGGTGGGGCCCGCTGGCGAGCGCCTGGTGGTCGGGCCTTCACCCATGGGGCCCGGCCGGGCTTAACCCGAAGAGGCAACGTGGGTCCCCCTTCCCATGGGCTCACCGCCTGTGGGAGGGGCCAAAGAGGTCGGGTGCATTGTGAGCTGGGCGGTGGCCGAAAACGGGGGCCTTGGCGGTCCGATCCTCGGCTGCAGAAGCTGGCTCTAGGGACGTGGAATGTCACCTCTCTGGTGGGGAAGGAGCCTGAGCTAGTGCGCGAGGTTGAGCAGTTCCAGCTAGATATAGTTGGACTCACCTCGACGCACAGCTTGGACTCTGGAACCAGTCTCCTTGAGAGGGGCTGGACTCTTTTCCACTCTGGAGTTGCCACCGGTGAGAGGCGCCGAGCAGGTGTGGGCATACTTATTGCCCCACGGCTTGGCGCCAGTACATTGGGGTTTACCCCTGTAGATGAGAGGGTGGCGGCCCTCCGCCTTCGGGTCGGGGGACGGGTCCTTAGTGTTGTCTGCGCTTATGCGCCAAACAGCATTCTGGACTACCCACCCTTTCTGGGGTCTCTGGAGGGGGCGCTAGAGAGCGTCCCTCCTGGTGACTCTATCGTTCTGCTGGGGGACTTCAATGCTCACGTGGGTAATGACAGTGACACCTGGAAGGGCGTAATTGGGAGGAATGGCCCCCCCGATCTGAACCAGAGCGGTGTTTGGTTATTGGACTTTTGTGCTCGTCACGGATTGTCCATAACGAACACCATGTTCAGGCATAAGGATGTCCACATGTGCACCTGGCACCAGGACACCCTAGGCCGCAGTTCGATGATCGACTTTGTGGTCGTGTCATCGGACTTGCGGCCCCATGTCTTGGACACTCGGGTAAAGAGAGGGGCGGAGCTGTCAACCGACCATCACCTGGTGGTGAGTTGGCTTCGTTGGTGGGGGAGGATGCCGGTCAGACCTGGTAGGCCCAAACGTATCGTGAGGGTCTGCTGGGAACGTCTGGCAGAATCCCCTGTCAGGACAAGCTTCAACTCCCACCTCCGTCAAAGCTTTAACCACGTCCCGGGGGAGGTGGGGGATATTGAGTCTGAATGGACCTTGTTCCGCACCTCCATTGTCAAGGCGGCTGACCGGAGCTGTGGCCGGGAGGTGGTCGGTGCCTGTCGCGGTGGCAACCCTAGAACCCGTTGGTGGACACCAGCGGTGAGGGATGCCATCAAGCTGAAGAAGGAATCCTACCGGGCCTTTTTGACCAGTGGGGCTCCGGAGGCAGCTGATAGGTACCGACAGGCCAAGTGGAATGCGGCTCTGGTGGTTGCTGAGGCAAAAACTCGGGCATGGGAGGAGTTTGGAGAGGCCATGGAGAAGGACTTCCAGACGGCTTCGAGGAAATTCTGGTCCACCATCCGGCGTCTCAGGAGGGGAAAGCAGTGCACGGTCAACGCAGTGTATAGTGGGGATGGTGCGCTGCTGACCTCGACTCGGGACGTTATGGGTCGGTGGGGGGAGTACTTCGAAGACCTCCTTAATTCCACCAACATGCCTTCCGAGGAGGAAGCAGAGCCTGGGGACATCGAGGTGGACTCTTCCATCTCTGGGGTCGAGGTTGCCAAGGTGGTCAAAAAGCTCCTTGGTGGCAGGGCTCCGGGAGTGGATGAGATCCGCCCAGAGTTCCTCAAGGCTCTGGATGTTGTAGGACTGTCATGGCTGACACGCCTCTGCAACATCGCATGGACATCGGGGACGGTGCCTCTGGATTGGCAAACCAGGGTGGTGGTCCCCCTCTTTAAGAAAGGGGACCGGAGGGTGTGTTCCAATTATCGAGGGATCACACTTCTCAGCCTCCCGGGGAAAGTCTATTCAGGGGTCCTGGAAAGGAGGGTCCGTCGGATAGTCGAACCTCAGATCCAGGAGGAGCAATGTGGTTTTCGTCCAGGTCGCGGAACAGTGGACCAGCTCTACACCCTTAGCAGGGTCCTGGAGGGTGCATGGGAGTTTGCCCAACCAGTTTACATGTGCTTTGTGGACTTGGAGAAGGCATTCGACCGTGTGCCTCGGGGGCTCCTGTGGGGGGTACTCCGGGAGTATGGGGTATCGGATTCCCTGTTAAGGGCTGTCCGGTCCCTGTACAACCGGTGTCAGAGCTTGGTCCGCATTGCCGGCAGTAAGTTGGACCTGTTCCCGGTGAGGGTTGGACTCCGCCAGGGCTGCCCTTTGTCACCGATCCTGTTCATAACTTTTATGGACAGGATTTCTAGGCGCAGCCAGGGCATTGAGGGGGTCCGGTTTGGTGGGCTCAGGATTGGGTCTCTGCTTTTTGCAGATGACGTTGTCCTGTTGGCCTCATCATGCCGTGACCTTCAGCACTCTCTGGATCGGTTCGCAGCCGAGTGTGAAGCGGCTGGGATGAGAATCAGCACCTCTAAATCTGAGGCCATGGTCCTCAGTCGGAAAAGGGTGGAATGCCCTCTCAGGATTGGGAGTGAGACCTTGCCCCAAGTGGAGGAGTTTAAGTATCTTGGGATCTTGTTCACGAGTGAGGGTAAAATGGAGCGGGAGATCGACAGGCGGATCGGGGCAGCTTCTGCAGTAATGCGGGCTCTGCATCGGTCCGTCATGGTGAAGAAGGAGCTGAGCCAGAAGGCAAAGCTCTCAATTTACCAGTCGATCTACGTTCCCACCCTCACCTATGGTCACGAGCTGTGGGTAGTGACCGAAAGAACGAGATCGCGAATACAAGCGGCCGAAATGAGTTTCCTCCGCAGGGTGTCTGGACTCTCCCTTAGAGATAGGGTGAGAAGCTCAGCCATCCGGGAGGGGCTCAAAGTAGAGCCGCTGCTCCTCCGCATCGAGAGGAGTCAGATGAGGTGGCTCGGGCATCTGATTAGGATGCCCCCTGGACGCCTCCCTGGTGAGGTGTTCCGGGCACGTCCCACCGGAAAGAGACCCCGGGGAAGACCCAGGACACGCTGGAGAGACTATGTCTCTCGGCTGGCCTGGGAACGCCTTGGGATCCGCCCGGAGGAGCTGGAAGAAGTGGCCGGAGAGAGGGAAGTCTGGGCATCCCTGCTGGAGCTGCTGCCCCCGCGACCCGACCTCGGATAAGCGGGAGAAAATGGATGGATGGAATCTGGTCAGAAACTCAACTGCCATCTCCCCTAAACATCTCCATGATTCCACTGGTATGTCATCCGGTCCAACAGCCTTTCCATTCTTCATCCTCTTCATCGCTGCCCTTACTTCCATCTTGTTTATTTGCTGCACTTCCTGGTTAACTCTTCTCACATCATCCAGTCTTCTCTCTCTCACATTTTCTTCATTCATCAGCTCCTCAAAGTATTCCTTCCATCTGCTCAACACGCTCTGTTCACCTGTGAGTACGTTACCATTTCTATCTCTAATCGCCCTGACCTGTAGCACATCTTTCCCAGATCTGTCTCTCTGTCTAGCCAATCGGTAAAGGTCCTTTTCTCCCTCTTTACTGTCCAACCTCTCATACAATTCAGCAAACACCTGATCTTTGGCCTTCACCACTGCTTTCTTCGCCCTGCGGTTCATCTCCTTGTACACCTGTCTACTTCCTTCATCTCTCTGTATGTCCCATGTCTTCTTTGCCTCCCTCTTCTTTTGAATACACTCCTGGACTTCTTGGTTCCACCACCAGGTCTCCTTATCCTCTTTCTTCCTTCCGGATGTCACACCAAGTACATTTCTAGCCGTCTGCCTGATCACTTCTGCAGTAGTTTCCCAGCAATCCGGTAGCTCTTCGACACCTCCCAGTGCCCGTGTTAACTCCTGCCTGAATTCCACCTTGCAGTCCTCCTCCTTCAGCTTCCACCACTTGATCCTCGACTCTGCCCTCACTTTCCTCCTCTTCTTGACCTCCAAGGTCATCCTACAGACCACCATGCTATGCTGTTTAGCTACACTCTCCCCTGTCACTACTTTGCAGTCTCTGATCTCTTTCAAACTGACCCTCCTGCAAAGAATATAATCCACCTGTGAGCATCTTCCTCCACTCTTATACGTCACCCTGTGCTCCTCCCTCTTCTTAAAATAAGTATTAACTACAGCCATTTCCATCCTTTTTGCAAAATCAACAACCATCTGACCTTCAGCATTCCTCTCCTTGACACCATGCCTACCCATCACCTCCTCATCACCTCTGTTCCCTTCACCAACATGACCATTAAAATCTGCACCAATCACCACTCTCTCTCCCCTGGGTACACTCTCTATCACTTCATCTAACTCACTCCAGAATTTTTCCTTCACTTTCATCTTACAACCAACTTGTGGCGCATAAGCACTAACAACATTCATTATCACACCTTCAACTTCCAGCTTCAAACTCATCACCCTCCCTGACACCCTCCTCACTTCCAAAACACTCTCCACATACTCTTCCTTCAGGATAACACCTACTCCATTCCTCCTTCTATCCACACCATGGTAGAACAGTTTAAACCCCCCTCCAATACACCTGGCCTTACTACCCTTCCATCTAGTCTCTTGCACACACAAAATGTCAACCTTCCTTCTCTCCATCATATCAGCTAATTCTCTACCTTTACCAGTCATGCTGCCAACATTCAAAGTCCCTATCCTCACTTCCACTCTCCTCTCCTTCTTTCTCTCCTTCTCCCTCTGGACATGCCTTCCTCCTCTTCTTCTTCTTCTTTGGCCAACAGTAGTCCAATTTCCACCAGCACCCTGTAGGCTAACAGCACTGATGGCGGTCGTTGTTAACCCGGGCCTCGACCGATCCGGTATGGAATTCTGTATCGTTGTCCGCATATTGATTTGGCAAAGTTTTACACCGGATGCCCTTCCTGACGTAACCCTCCCCATTTACCCGGGCTTGGGACCGGCGCGAAGAAATACACTGGCTTGTGCATCCCTAGTGGCTGGGTTTCTTAATCAAATATCTTGTTTTGGTTTTATGCAAAAAAGGGAGTGAGGAGAAACTGCTTTGATTATGTCACATCAGATAAAACCCACTAAAAATGTGCCTGCAGCTTTACTCCTCTAAAACCATGTGAGGCCACATTCCCTTATCCAACCTAAGCATTTTCAAAAGAAAATTCACAAACTGTTTACAATGGGGATTTTTCAAAACTTGAACAAATGAAATTCAGATTTGAAAAACAACCAAATCTTATCAAGTGATGTCATTGCAGGGCAACAAAATAAATTGTAATTTCATCTCAGCTTTATTTAAATTACTTATTAATCATCAAGAATCATCTTTCTTTAAGACACGTGGCCTAGTGGTTAGGGGGTTGGCCCCAGGATCAGAGGGTTGCCCTGAGGCACTCTTGAGCAAGGTACGATGGCGGTGGTCTAGTGGTAGGGTGCCTATTGACCTATGGCTTAAGAAGTCCCAGGTTCAAATCTTACCTTTGGCACTGCCACCCCTGGGTCCCTGAGCAAGAACCTTAACCCTGAATTGCTCCAGGGGACTGTCCCTGTAATTAGGACATAGAAGTCGCTCTGGATAAGAGCGTCTGCTAAATGCCGCAAATGTAAATGTACCATCACTGTTCCCCGGGCACTTTCATAGGCTGCCCCCTGTTGCGCGTGTATATGGGTAAAATACAGAGGAAGCGTTTTGTTGTGTTGTGCCTTGTTTCACAATAACAAAAAGTCACTTTCACTTTTCAATTCACTGACAAAAAATTATTCCCAGAAAGAGAAAAAAAAAAAACTTTAAAAAAGAAAGGCTTATCCCCTCCTCGAACCGCCACCTTATCGTGGTGGAGGAGTTTGCGTGTCCCAATGATCCTGGGAGCTATGTTGTCGGGGGCTTTATGCCCCTGGTAGGGGCACCCAAGGCAAACAGGTCCTAGGTGAGGGAAGAGACAAAGAGTGGTTCAGACCTCTTATGATGAGAAAGATTTTTGGACAACACTTTCCCTCGTAGCTCAGGAAGGAGCCTGAGCTAGTGCGCGAGGTTGAGAAGTTCCGGCTAGATATAGTTGGACTCACCTCGACGCACAGCTTGGACTCTGGAACCAGTCTCCTTGAGAGGGGCTGGACTCTCTTCTACTCTGGAGTTGCCACCGGTGAGAGGCGCCGAGCAGGTGTGGGCATACTTATTGCCCCCCGGCTTGGGGCCTGTACATTGGGGTTTACACCAGTGGATGAGAGGGTGGCCTCCCTCCGCCTTTGGGTTGGGGGACGGGTCCTTAGTGTTGTTTGCGCTTATGCGCCAAACAGCAGTCTGGACTACCCACCCTTTCTGGGGTCTCTGGAGGGGGCGCTTGAGAGCATCCCTGCTGGGGACTCCATCGTTCTGCTGGGGGACTTCAATGCTCACGTGGGCAATGACAGTGAGACCTGGAAGGGCGTGATTGGGATGAATGGCCCCCCCGATCTGAACCAGAGTGGTGTTTTGTTTTTGGACTTTTGTGCTCGTCACGGATTGTCCATAATGAAAACCATGTTCAGGCATAAGGATGTCCACATGTGCACCTGGCACCAGGACACCCGAAGTCGCAGTTCGATGATCGACTTTGTAGTTGTGTCATCGGACTTGCGGCCACATGTCTTGGACACTCGGGTGAAGAGAGGGGCGGAGCTGTCAACTCATCATCACCTGGTGGTGAGTTGGCTTCGTTGGTGGGGGAGGATGCCGGTCAGGCCTGGTAGACCCAAACGCATCGTGAGGGTCTGCTGGGAACGTCTGGCAGAGTCCCCTGTCAGGACGAGCTTCAACTCCCACCTCCGGCAAAGCTTTAACCACGTCCTGGGGGAGGTGGGGGACATTGAGTCCGAATGGGCTATGTTCCGTGCCTCCATTGTCGAGGCGGCTGACCGGAGCTGTTGCCGTAAGGTGGTCGGTGCCTGTCGCGGTGGCAACCCGAGAACCCGTTGGTGGACACCGGGGGTGAGGGAGGCCATCAAGCTGAAGAAGGAGTCCTACCGGGCCTTTTTGGCCAGTGGGGCTCCGGAGGCAGCTGATAGGTACTGGCAGGCCAAGCGGAATGCAGCTTTGGTGGTTGCTGAGGCAAAAACTCGGGCGTGGGAGGAGTTTGGTGAGGCCATGGAGAAAGACTTCCAGACGGCTTCGAGGAGATTCTGGTCCACCATCCAGCGTCTCAGAAGGGGAAAGCAGTGCACGGTCAACACAGTGTATAGTGGGGATGGTGTGCTGCTGACCTCGACTCGGGACGTTGTGAGTCGGTGGGGGGAATACTTCGAAGACCTGCTTAATTCCACCAACATGCCTTCTGATGAGGAAGCAGAGCCTGGGGACATAGAGGTGGACTCTTCCATCTCTGGGGCTGAGGTTGCCGAGGTGGTCAAAAAGCTCCTCGGTGGCAGGGCTCCGGGGGTGGTTGAGATCCGCCCGGAGTTCCTCAAGGCTCTGGATGTTGTAGGACTGTCATGGCTGACACGCCTCTGCTACATCGCATGGACACCGGGGACAGTGCTTCTGGATTGGCAAACCGGGGTGGTGGTCCCCCTCTTTAAAAAAGGGGACCGGAGGGTGTGTTCCAACAATAGAGGGATCACACTTCTCAGCCTCCTGGGGAAAGTCTATTCAGGGGTCCTGGAAAGGAGGGTCCGTCGGATAGTCGAACCTCGGATTCAGGAGGAGCAGTGTGGTTTTCATCCAGGTCGCGGAACAGTGGACCAGCTCTACACCCTTGGCAGGGTCCTGGAGGGTGCATGGGAGTTTGCCCAACCAGTCTACATGTGCTTTGTGGACTTGGAGAAGGCATTCGACCGTGTCCCTCGGGGAGTCCTGTGGGGGGTACTCCGAGAGTATGGGGTATCGAATTCCCTGTTAAGGGCTGTCCGGTCCCTGTACAACCAGTGTCAGAGCTTGGTCCGCATTGCCGGCAGTAAGTCGAACCTGTTTCCGGTGAGAGTTGGACTCGCCCTTTGTCACCGATCCTGTTCATATCTTTTATGGACAGGATTTCTAGGCGCAGCCAGGGCGTTGAGGGGGTCCGGTTTGGTGGGCTCAGGATTGGGTCTCTGCTTTTTGCAGATGACGTTGTCCTGTTGGCCTCATCAGGCCGCGATCTTAAGCTCTCATTGGATCGGTTCGCAGCCGAGTGTGAAGCGGCTGGGATGAGAATCAGCACCTCCAAATCTGAGGCCATGGTCCTCAGCCGGAAAAGGGTGGAGTGCCCTCTTAGGGTTGGGAGTGAGATCCTGCCCCAAGTGGAGGAGTTTAAGTATCTTGGGATCTTGTTCACGAGTGAGGGTAGAATGGAGCGGGAGGTCGACAGGCGGATCGGGGCAGCATCCGCAGTGATGCGGGCTCTGCGTCGGTCCGTCATGGTGAAGAAGGAGCTGAGCCAAAAGGCAAATGTCACCTCGTCACCTATGGTCACGAGCTGTGGGTAGTGACCGAAAGAACGAGATCGCGAGTACAAGTGGCCGAAATGAGTTTCCTCCGCAGGGTGTCTGGACTCTCCCTTAGAGATAGGGTGAGAAGCTCAGTCATCCGGGAGGGGCTCAAAGTAGAGCCGCTGCTCCTCCGCATCGAGAGGAGTCAGATGAGGTGGCTCGGGCATCTGATTAGGATGTCCCCTGGACGCCTCCCTGGTGAGGTGTTCCGGGCACGTCCCACCGGAAAGAGACCCCGGGGAAGACCCAGGACACTCTGGAGAGACTATGTCTCTCGGCTGGCCTGGGAACGCCTTGGGATCCACCCGGAGGAGCTGGAAGAAGTGGCCGGAGAGAGGGAAGTCTGGGCATCCCTGCTGAAGCTGCTGCCCCCGCGACCCGACCTCGGATAAGCGGAGGAGAATAGATGGATGGAAGGCTTATTATTCTTTACATTATTGTAAATATTTAAAAACTAATGAAAATGAGTTTAAAAGTTTCAACTTGAAATATACAACTAAGATCATGTTTTCTGGCACAATAAGAAAATTCAGAAACTTGTTAAGTCTGCTTCTCTCTCCTGGGACTGTATCTGACACTTATTTTATATAAAAAGTGCAACAATTATTTCATTTATTTTTCAGATATTTAAGGTGATTTCTTATTTCAAAAAGTCTTAGTCATGTTTTCTCAAATTTCTTAACAGATGTTTTGCTTAATACAAGAATGTTCATTATTTATTTGTTTGTCAATTTTGTTTTTTTGTACTTTCTCAAAAAGTACTGAGTGCTTAAAAAAGTGTTAACTATTTTTGTTCTTAACTTTTATTACATATAAGTTAACAGCCTATGAACATATTCAAGAATTTCTTTTGGTACTTTTACTCACCTTGGAAAGAACATCTGGAGAGGAAAAATGATTTCAGGCCACTCATAAATTAAGTGGAAATGCACAGGGGAGCAGGAAGTCTTAGTTCATTCCTGAACAATGCAATCTGGATCACTTTACTACTATTTCAAACATCACTAGAGTGGTTTAAAGAGCCAGAGTAACAAGGAAGCTGGAGACCTTTCAGTCACGTCTATTTTGTAGTGTAGAGAAGTGTAGAGATCTGAATGACTTTGAGAAGAGCCAGACTGTAATGTCAGGGCAGTTTCCAAGGAAGGTGCATCAGTTAACCAGCAACAGGGGTGCTCAAAGTAGCTGAAAAATAAAGTTGGATTTAATGGAAAGGCATCAAAACAGTGTCTTGCAATTGGTTGTTTACAGGGCCCCTGTTCATTGCCAATATTCTACAATAGGTATGTGACCATCAGAACTAAACCATGTAGCAATGGAAAAAGGTGATCTGTTCTGAGAAATAGTCTTTTCTTTAACATCATTAAGACAATGTATACATCAGGGCAGTGATGGCCTAATGGGTAGGGGCTAGATTCCCAGGATCAGAAGATTGTAAATTCAAATCCTTTACATGTAGGTTGCCCTGAGGTAGCACTGAGCAAGGTGCACCTCCCCAGGTGCTTTCAGTAGCTGCTGCCTCCTACCTCCTGGCCAAACTGAGCAATCAAGGTAGAAGTGCCTTAGTGAGAGAGGACAACCCAATGGTCCCTCTCATTGAGCTCCAGAGATCTTGTGTGAAGATGGGACTAAGTTCCAGAAGGAGACCCATAACCGCAGGCCTCCACAGATCTGGGCTTTATAGCAGAATGGTTACAGAAGCCTCTCCCCAGTACAAAACATGAAAGCCTGGTTGGAGCTTTCAGAAAAGCTGTTTGACCTCAATTTTAAACATTAGGTCTGGAGGAAACCACTCATCACCTGCCCAAAACCATGCCAACAGTAAAGCATGCTGGTGGCAGCATCATGCTGTGGGAGTGTTTTTCAGTGGCAGGGACTGAGAGACTGGTCAGGGTTGAGGGGTAGCTGAATGGAGCAGAGTACATTTTACATTTTTACATTTTACAGCATTTAGCAGACGCTCTTATCCAGAGCGACTTACATGTCCTAATTACAGGGACAGTCTCCCTGGAGCAACTCAGGGTTAAGGGTCTTGCTCAGGGACCCAGTGGTGGTAGTGCTGGAGATGGGATTTGAACCTGGGACCTCCCCTGGGAGCCACAGGTCCATAGGCAAGTAACCGGTGGTCCTACCACTGGACCACCGCCACAGAGATATCTTCACAATGCTCAGGCTGGGCTGAAGGTTCACCTTCCAACATGACAATGACCCAAAGCACAACATAGGAGTGGCTGAGGGACAACTCTGTGAATGTCCTAGAATGGCCAAGCCAGAGCTGAACATCTCTGAACATCTCTATTTTCTTTTCTTTCTATTCTCTAGGAGAGGATTTGCAAAGATGACTGGCAGGAAATCCCCCAATCCAGGCGTGCAAAGCTTGCTCAAACCCAAAAAAGACTCAAGGCTGAAATTGCCACCAAAGGTACAAGTACATCCAGCAGGGAAATGTATATGGTATTGCTTCAAGTGTGTGCAGAAAGAAAAACAAAACAATCAAACAAAGAATACAGGATGTAATAAGGATAAAATAAAATAAAAGTATAAGATAATACACATTAAATACAATAAATCAAAGTCTAAACTGTACAGAAAAAATGCACAAATACTCATACGCAAAAATATTCACATCATCACGCGTCGTACAAAGTCGGTTCACTGAACAGTGGCTACAGCAGTGTGAAATTGCCAAGAATACAGGGGAGACTTCCGGTTGCAATTTCTCCTTGGTGTATCAAAATAAAAGTCCGGTTTAATCAATCGATTTTTACATTTTAGTCCATTTACATAAAAGAATAATAAATATTGCCATGATATATTACAATGGCATCGACGTAATTACCGTATTTATTGATTAAAATGTGTAGAAAATATAAACCAGGAAGAAAATGCATACAATTTCTAGTTTATATACATTTTCCACACTTGAACTAGTTCTAAAAAATCTATAAAAGAAACAAACCTACTCAGGTACATTCTACTAACTCCATTTTAATACAAACAAGTGTCAGATATATCAAATAAGCACCATTGAAAAGTTTGCTGGGTTTTAACCACAGACACAAAAAGGCGATAATTCTGCCTGATTTTACATAGGGTCAAATGTATATGCATTATACATCAGTACAGGATTGTGTCAGCATCAGACTTACTCAGGTACATTCTACTAACTCCATTTTAATACAAATACATAGTCTCACGGAACCGCAAGCCACCTCGATATCTAAAGCGTAAGCCTTTAAATTTGAAAAATGCATCCTTGGTAACCACGACAACAGAAGTACTTCCGGTTCATTTTTCTTGCTAGGTTCACGCTACTAGTGGCTACCCGCTCAGTGAGAGGAAATGCGCAACAGCGACTCGGAAGAGGAGGTCTACAGCAACATGGCGACGTTGAGTGTAGCGCAATGGTCGAGGACGGCGCTCCGTGTGGCTCAGTGCGCCTTTAGTAACTATAGCTTACCTCTCAGGTTGTCTTCGTCACCTCATCTGGCGTTTCTGGGCTGCACGCCTAGTCGGGGAATTCGGCAGGGTGAGTTTTTAAAGTGCTGCTACGTTGTTCTAACGTTCTCTCCAGCTCGAAGCTCCTCGGTTTACGCGCCCTGTTTGAGAAGTTAATTCAGCCCTACATTGCACATGTATTTAGCAACCCGTGTTGGGTGGTGAGAGGGATTTTTAAAACATGAACTGTCCTGACCTGCTGTTCGCTGTAGCTGTTTGTAAAACCATGTTTTTCTAAATTAGTTCCTAGAGCTAATAAATGAGACTGCTAGCACTGTTCACTTGCACATTGATTTATTTTTGAGCTTCTAAACGTGAGAATTTGTTTTCACTACTTTTGTTAAACAAACGAATCACACTTCCATTTAGTATGTTTTGTGAAGCTGAAACTTTTGGAGGAACCTTCTGTTAGCTGAACTTGACAGGCCCCAGGTTTTTATCGGATGTTCAGAATGACCCAACTGGATATTACAGTTATTTAGTTATTCCTGTCTTTGTTTTCAGTGGTGGAGAAACAGGAGAACAAAACTACAGTGGTGAGTCTTAACAAAATATAAATGTGCATGTCTTTGCCAGATGAAAAAATCTGCGACGAATACGATTTTATATCCGCTTGTTTGTGTCATTTGTAGATTGAGGGTGTAACAATAGCCACACCGGAGGGCCCACAGCCTCCAAATCCGACAGCAAAATGCCCTATTTATCGGTGGAATCTACAGAATAAGTATTCTTACACAGTAAGTGCTGCATTATATCAAAGGGGAATAAAGCTTAAAACAGAGGTTCAAGTAGTACACATCTAAAGCTGTCACAAATCAAATTCGGGGCCCTTCAAACATATATCTATGCTACTTTCATTCACAGCATATATACCTCATTTTCTACTGCACAGAAGTAAGTCTGTGGACATAGACCCGAACATTTTAATTTCATGTTGAACCTTTGGCTGGGGTAGTAAATTAGGGGCTAGAAATTGCAAATGGTGCAAATGGTTATGACTGTTTCAACATTTGAATACTTTTTAGAAAAAAAAAATAAAAAAAACCCCTGAATGGGAGAATCTGCAACTTTTTGAGCCAAGTAAAAGAAAACATTGAACTAACCAATGTTGTACTAACACTATTTACAACACAATTTGGCAAAAGTGTAAAACTATACTATTATTTGAAGTAAAGAGTAAGTCATATGTTCATTTAACATGCTTAAAGTATCTTAAGGCATTGGATGGTGAATAGGTTAAAAGCAAAGAAACATTCAGAGTGTGCTGGAATGTAATCATGTAATCAAGTCACTTTCATTTGTTCCATTATTTGATGTTAGCATTTATGCTAGCATATAGAAAAAAATTATTTTATTTTATTTTTTTTAATATACCCTGCATCATGGTAGTTAACAAGGTTTTCAGTTAGTGTTTTGGTGGTGGCTAGGAATGTTTAAAATTGAGACCATTACAGTTTGGTCAGCAGCCACACTGTATTGTTCTTGCCATTTTGGCATACCATATTGTTTAATGAGGCATTTTCCCACATCTTGCTCCTGAACCCATGCAGGATGTGTTGTTACTCAGTCAATTTATCCGCTCAGATGGAGGAATGCTTCCAAGGCGTATCACAGGCCTCTGTGCTGAGGAACACAACAAGATCTCCATTTGTGTACAGATGGCCCACCGAGCAGGTCAGTTTCAAAGCTGACTTTCAGTTGTAAGCTTCATAATACAATGGCAATAATTTTCCTCCAGGAGTGGCCATAATACAGATAGTGTCTGTACTCAAGTGAAAGTTAAGATTGTTGGAAAATATCACTTAATACTTGTGTTATAATTAAGTAGAATCTTTAAATTTCCTTTATTGTGGTGTTTCAATCATCCATGTTCAAAATCTCCTGGCTACATTAGGTCATTCAGTTAATTTAAAACAATCTTTCAAAAAAAACAATCTGAATGAAATCATGACATTCCTTGATGCATTGACCGATTAAAATAAATAAATAGATCTGGATAGGATTAAATTGGGCAGGATTAAATTGGACAGGATTTTAAATGAGAATATTGGACAGTTAGAGAAGCAAGGTTATGTTGGTTTACACATGTACAGAGGAGAGATGAGGACTATATTGAAGTTGGAGCTGCCAGGAAAGAGGAATGTGAAGGAGATTTGTGGAAAGGGCTCGATGCTGATCCTTGATGTAATCACACCTATCCTTTATGTCACTCCTTCTGCAGCCCTCTTCACTGCCCTCATACATATCCTGTACCAATCTGACATCTGCCACACCTGACTTCCTCACACAATACCATCAGTCTACAAAAGCACAGCTAGTGCAACTACTTCTGACCTCCTCTTTTCTTTTTCCATTACCACCCTTATAGCAAAAAATGCATCTGTTGTGCTCTTTCTTGGCATTAAATCATGCCGCTGCTCACTAATCATCACGTCTTTTCTTAACTTGGCTTACACTAGTCTTTCTCATAACTTTATGCAGGCTGTACAGTATCAGAACATAAGTATATTAATTTTAATGATTCAGGTCTTCTTCCAGACCACAGACCACCCCTTCGTGAAGGACTCGTCCCAGAGCCCAAACCTAATCCTCCCCTCAACAGGTACTTCTGATATATCTGAAATTAACGTTCCATAAGGTTAATTAGACAAAAAAGGATATACTACTCTTAGTGTATTCTTATATATGCTTTCTGCACATGTTGGCCATTAATGGCAATTTATGCTGTGCATTTTTGCAAACTATGTTAAATGCAGAAATTAGCTTTGGTGAAATAATTGAGAAAATCATGTAAAATCTAATAAAATTTTATACTTTTTGCATGCTGGTTAGAACTTTTTTGAACTCTGAAATGCACTGGCAAGCAGCCACTGCTGTTATTTGGTGTGAAAATGATTTGCGTAAAATACCTTTATCAGTGGAAAAAAACAAGTTCTTTTTTCCAGTTCGCAGTTCAGGTGTAACTAGAACTGGATTCTTTCAACTTTAGTTTGCTAAGCTTGTTGGGTGATTATTCTGTCTGCAGGTGAACTGATAACCTTGAAAAGTGAGAGGTATGAACAACCATGCAGCAATACAGATGCTGTCCTTAACCTAACATTAATATAGACTACAAGAACAGAATAATAGCTAGTAGTAATTGGAGTATAGTTATTTTTTAAAAATCTGAATGCATTCTCAAAATGAACAAAATTGTTTCCTCTACACAACTGATTTGATGCATCAGATAATACATTTTGAGGCATTTTGAGTTGACATGAGGAGGAAGGAGGAAAGGAGGAAATTCTAAATTGTCAGGATAATGAGAACTACTGTATCATGAGATTGTACATATTTTCAGTGGCACTTTTGAGAGCACAAGATTTCTGCCCTAGTTAAAGCAGGGAGGTCTATGGCTTAATTTTGTGTGTATCATTTTGTATAGGTACCTGACACGTTACTCTGTAAAATCGGTAAAGCCCATCTACAGAACAGGACTGAAGTGGTGCAAGATCCGCATGCCTGTGGGACATCCTGCCTTGAAGAACAATGCCAGACACAGCCCCAAGCCACTGTACACAAAACATTGACTGTGGTGAAACAAATAATGTAGCTAGGAACGCTCAGATAGCAGGATCTTTACTTTTAAAAATAATGGAACCTTTCTCTGGGTAACACCGATGTCAACACATGGGTGACATAACATTAGTTTCAACTTCAACTCATCTTTACTTCTGTTACACATTTAGGTTTTGGTATAGGTCGTTAGCCTTATGTTATCAGAAGAAAAAGCAGATGATGATAAACTGATAATAAACTGTTTCCATAAGCCTGTTTTTGTGTATATATATGTAAGCATGTACAGTGGAACCTCTGGTCATGACCATAATTAATTCCAAAAATCTGGTCGCAACCCGAATTGGATGTGACCCGAAACTAATTTCCCCATAAGATTCTATGTAAATATAATGAATCCATTCCAGACTGCACAAACTATGTAGTTTTTTTTTTTTTTTTAGCTTAAAGATTTTTAGAGGGGGGGGGGTGTCATTGGCATAGTACAAACCGGAGGGGAAACTGGCTGCCAGTGTTTTGTTCATGACCAGCTATTGTCATCAACAGAGGTGAAAATTTTACTTTTTTTAAATGATTTGTACGTGAACGGAAACGTTTGTGACCAGAGGTTCAACTGAGCATGATTCCTCCTAAAAGGACCACTTTATTGTTTAATATAAAAAAAAAAGTTTGTTTTTAGTACATTTACATGAAACAAGTCAGTGGCTGTTCCCTGTGCCTATGCAGTGTTGCCTCTCATCCTACTGTAAAAGGGAGATCCAGGCTACGAAGCCCATCTCCTTCGTAGACATAACCATGCTGAGGTGTCATGGGCATGTGGAAGAAGGTCAGGCCGTGCCATAGTAGACTCCGGATCATGCACACTCTGCTGCCTTGCATCAACAGACTCCATGATCCTGTTTTAATAAAGATAGTGGTGTGTTGAAAGTATATGAGTACAGCTGGACAGAGTACAAGTGTCTCCCATCTGGAAACACAATCCTACTATCAAGACTAAAAAATTATAGTTCATGATCAACCAGTTGGTAGATTTTGAACATGCCAGTGGATACGGAATGCTGTATTTTGGGGCTAGATGACATACTCTGGAGAAAAGGAAAAATGAGGTATGTTCCAGGATACTGTTGCCACCTTGGTGATGTGTTGAAACTGTATAGCTTGTTGAGTGGCCTTAATGTCCAGCTGGATAGTCCTGAGTGTCACTCAACACTGAACTTCACCATGTCTAACAGGACTGCATTGAAAATCTGGGGGGGTGGTCTAATGATAGGATCCACTTGTCTATGGATCTATTGACCAAGAGGTCACAGATTCAAATCCCACCTCCAGCACTACCACCATTGGGTTCCTGAACAAGACCCTTAGCCCCGAGCTGCTCCAGGGGTACTGTCCCTGCAATCAGGACATGGAATCGATCTGGATAAGAGCATCTGCTAAATGCCGTAAAAAGTAAATCAAATTTAGGTCTAAGCTATTTTCACCTAATGAAAGGGCAAGCCCATAACAACAAAACCATTAGTAAGATTTAACAGCTGGTCTGAACTGTACTGTTCTGTATTGAATATTATAATACTATTGTAATAGTTCAATCTATGAGCAATTAACATTCTGAAATTAACTTCTCACAGCAATACCAAGTAATTGTCCTACATCTTAAATACATATTTGTATCCATGTTTTAACAGTAATTTCATGTCAATTAAGCATCAACAGCAACATAAACACAAGATTGTTTTGCTCTGTTCAACTCAATTTCCCTATAAAAATGGATCTAGATATCATTATAGAATTCATGACAGCTAACTGCAAGAATGGAAGTGAAACTCCTGTCTACTCAAGGGATGATTCAGGAGTTTAAAACATCCTCCAGATTTCACATGGGCCACAACTCTGATTCCATCTGGCAATGGCACAATGGCACACCCTTGACAAAGAATTCTGCCACTGCAAGTCACAATCTGAAAGCCTTCTAGGGTGGCTTTCACTCCCATTTTTGGCCCGTACTGTTAGCAGCTGGTGAAGAGGTTCAGTCACACGGCTGGCCAGACATACTTTAAACTGAATTAACAATGTTTCCCTTGGTTGCCTTCCATGTGGCAGGCAAAGTTTTGAGAAGCGCCAAAATACGTGGGAAAGAGAATATTAAATTCACTGCATGGGATAGCAGGTCTCTTTATCATTTTCATTTGAGGAAGTGAAGAGAGAACAATGGAATCACAGTTTTGCAGTACTACGCCTCAGAACTCTCCTGGGCTTCGGTTTACGCGTTTGCCAGTACACATCAGTCAGTAGATGGGAGAGGTCCAGCTACAGAGCAGAAGAATGCCGCAGCTCACTAATCAAAGACATACACCATAATTACATTGCTCTATCCTAACACATTAGGATTATTTAAAGTCTATTCAACTGTCATCATAATTTCCCAGAATGACTTTAATTTACACTTGGAGGAAAAGAAAAAATGGCATGGAAAAAGATGAATATTTAGTGTGATCACTGGATTAGTCTAAGTAGGAAAACAGGATTGGTGGATCAGTCGAAGATGTCAGACCAATTTAATGTGAATGATTTATATTTTTAAAGTATAAAAACCCCCACATAATGTAAAATTTAAAGAAGAAAAAAGAAAAAGTGCAATATTTAGGATCTAAGATGCTGATTTTCTTTCCCAGCAAAACTTGGCATCTGTTTCTAGCTCTCAACAAAAGGGCAACCACTGATAATGATGTAGTTTTACCTTTGGGAATGTCTTCACTCAGAGGGTCCAGAAAGTTGATGGAAGGGTTCAGTTTAACCCGTTCCAAAATGCTTTTCTTCTTGAGGTTCTTGGGCTCAGAAAAGTGTCTATAGTTGATCAGTTTTGCTGCCTCAGAAGAGTTAAGGCCTGAGAATAGGACAACTGAATGATGATGATGATAATAATAATAATAATAATAATAATAATAATGAAGACGAAGAAGAAAGTGTTATGCATTCTGGTCAATTTACTTGGTATATCCTCTAGAAAAAAAAAATTATTCACATTTTAATACAGAATAATGATGATGAAACAAAAACATATATAAAAACATATGATATGCTTTCCATAATGTTAGACTCATTAAATAATAAATACAATTTAAGTATGATCTCAAAATCTGAAAATAAAGATTTATTTTCACTTAACAATAAAGTGTAAAATGTAGTACAAAAATGCTTATTTATGAGTAGGAGCAGAATTAAATATGTCCATTAGGGAAAAATGGCAAGTTATCATTGTATAATGATGAAGTATAGTTTTATTTTTTATGACTAATCATAACACTATTGATGACAGAAAACAAATTAGTAAGTCTTGAGCCTGTGCTTGAGAACTGTTTTGGTCCCCCTTGAAAAAAGTACACAATGTCTCAAAACCAAAAAGTCAAATATCCACAGACAGCTGCATCCCATCAACAAAGTAAACACACATGCTCAGACATACTTACTCACACTCACACTCACACACATACACACACACACAAACACAGTGGAAAGTTGTACTGTAACCATACCCCCAAAGCTGTGGTTAGTCTGTATGGTGCCATGAGGGTCCTTAATGTATGCACCACGTGGTACAACAGCCACCTCTTTATCGATGTTAAACACTGTCACAGCCAATCTCTTCTCTTCATTCACTTTAACCTTCAGAGAGTGGAAAAATATCATCACCACTACTTCATGTTCAGAGTCTGCTTGCATACCAGCATCTGCTGGGTAGATTGCACTAACAGCCTATGCCTTGTGATATCATGCATTTTATTTTTACTTTTTAACCTTCACTTCACTTGATTATTCATGTATTCATGTTCAACTAAATCTTTCCAGTTATATCATCTCTCAAAGACCAAATTATTGTTTCTTACTTTGTACCTGTACCAGTTCAATTCAGTATTCCAAGCCTTTCAGGTATATAGTGATATGTATTTCAGGGTCCGGTCCTGAAGGGCCTTATTCCAGCTCTACCCAAACACCTTGTCTAGAGCGTTTTAATGTTATCAGTGTTTTAGCTTTCAGTATCAGAATTAATCACCCCAGCGTTAACCACTCTGAAGAATTAATCATCCTCACCATGACCTCCTCCTCCACGGCCTCATCACCTTCTCCCAGCCGCCGGGTCTCTGTGTGCTCATATTCATATGAAGGGTCACCCATAAAAGGCCCTTTGGCTGCCATTGCCACCTCTGCTATCAGTGCTTCTGTTGCAGGAGGAAGCATGTGCCAATCCATGCAATTAAAACTAGATCAAAAGAAATACGACAGATAACAATTTAGATTAATCAAAACCCAGTTGCAAAAAAGGGGACTGCAAGAATCTGTTAAACAGAGTTCTGTTCACTTAGTAAATGTGATTCTTGTTCTGCAGCAGTAATTTGGGGGAGATACATCACACATTTAATGCATTAACCTTTCCAATGTTTTGAACAGCGTTTAACATAAAAGTCATATCATTTGTTGCTCATTTAAAAGATCTGTTTCAATTAAAATTTAAAGTTCAAAGAAAATCTAAACTAATTAGTAACTGCATGATGTTTAGGAGTCAAGAAAAAGAGGCGCAGATATTTCTTACCTGTATAAACTCAATTTGTCGTTCATTTCATCCTCTCCTATTCCTTGAGCTATGAAGTAATCTCCCTGAATTCCCCAGATCTTTCCCCAGAAAAGGACCCGGTTAAATGTGTAGTTTCTCTTCATGATGACTAAAGAGGTTTGAATGGCTGCTCTCTGCTCAGTTGTCAGTGTCAAGCCGTTCCCAGACACTAAATTAATGGAATAAAACAAAGTACTTAAATCCATCTCGGCCACAAAACAGAAAGATAGATCCCATAGATCTGGGTAGCAAACACAGTTTCCTAACGGTTGCCAAGGTAAACAAATCACTTGGTTACATGTTGCCGTACCAACCGTGTACAGAACGCTTAAGGACGGCTCTGAGCGAACGTGCGTACTGTAGAGAGTGCATGAGAGTAAAGCAAAAAAAAAAAAAAATTAAAAACACGTATAGGTGTGCCTTTAAACACAGTAGTGTGTGGGTATTAACAGTTGTCAAATGTTGCCAAATGAATCCTTCAGACTGCACAGCACTACAGCACCGCCATATCGTAGTCGCTGGTCGATATTCATGCCTGTGTGAAACTTTACATGCCGTTAAACCCACACAGCTGCCAGGATGCTACAGTGTCTCATATGTGCTTTAAACTAACATTCACAGGTGACGAGGATGGTCATCTTCCAACTGTGGTTGTCTGTGTGTGAGAGGAAACGGGATTATCAGAACCCATTCAAGGTTTAACGGCGTGTGAATGTAAGGAATTATGTTGGACGAAGTAAGCAGCCGCTTGACCTTGTGGAGCAGCACGTGTTCTCTAAACACCTGTCACACAACACAGCAAAGAGGGGGAGGCCACAACATGAACAATGGCCAAGTAAAGCACGAGTGTAGCATATAGATATAGATAGAGTGTGTGTGTATATATATATATATATATATATATATATATATATATAGAGAGAGAGAGAGAGAGAGAGAGA
>CM029372.1:201374-241362 GCA_017165825.1 Hepsetus odoe | reverse complement strand
AATAATGATTGTTTATTTTTATCAATTTACAAAATGCAAAGTACAAAAATAAAAATCTAAAATTAAAATACAAAAATACAAAATAAAAATCTAAATCAGATCAATATTCGGTGTTACTACCTTTTACCTTCAGACCAGCATCAGTTCTTCTAGGAACACTTGCACACAGTCAGGGATTCTGTAGGATTATCTTCGGTGTCTGATCAACCAGTTTTACCAAACAGGTACTGGTGATCATCAATGTCACACGGAGGAGAAACACAGTCATGTCTGGAACAACCGACCAGCTGAGTTCCTTCAAACATATGTGTGCAAGTGTACCTAGAAGAACTGATGCTGTTTTGAAGGTGAAGGGTGGTCACACCAAATACTGATTTGATTTTGATTCTCTTTTGTTCATTCACTGCATTTAGTTGAATTATGAAAATAAATAATTAACACTTCCATTTTTGAAAGCGTTCTTTTTTAATAGCATTTTTTCACACCTGCCTAAAACTTTTGCACAGTACTGTATATATATATGTATATATATATATACACACACAAAATAGGGAGTGGGTGGGAGGGAAAAAAGAGATTAATAGCAGAGTTTATTCAATACTGAATCAATAAACATCAGCAGCCACATTATGGTAATGAGATGGTAATGAGATGGTAATTACATGGTAATATGGGGGAGTTATTCAACACCAGAGAGCAAAGAAGGGGGGCTAGGTATCCGGCAGAGGAACTGTCAAAACGGCACACGCTGTAAACACTTGCATATGCGCGTGCGCGCACACACACACACACAAACAAACAAACAAACAAACAAAAATAAATGCATGCAATTAAAACAGACCAAGCATATCTTTACTAGTACTGATACTAAGATTTCCTGTTCTCCAGATGTTTGTTTTAATACTCCCCAGTAGATGCATTTGCCTCCAGTCTTATATATATACTGTAAAAAGCTTATTTCACATAGGCATTCAGGGGTATTGTGTTTTTTCTTCATTAAACATTTCAAGTGGGGAATGAAAGAAAACAGTACCTTTACAGCAGGGAAACATGGTCTGGGAGCTGCTGGGATGAATGTCAGTCATGTTTTACAACAATAAAAGAGCAAGGCATCAATGAAAGGGGCTGTTTTAGAAGCACACACACTAAAAACAGTTTCACATCTATACATCCATCTACAGTATTTGTTATTTGTGAGATGCTCAGTCATATACTGTCCTCTACTGGTTTGCAAAAGCATCCACAGACAGTGACAAAAAAACGTGGCTGCTGTATTTTGACCAGAGTAAAATTAAAAGCCAACCTCACAGATATTTCCTTAAGGAGAGAAAGTTCCTGTCACCACCCCTGTAGACAATTCTGACTGTAAATGTGTCTAGAATGGCACATTTGATTTTTGAAAATGGAATACCTATTCAACTAATGGTACAATCTCCTTCATATTTAACTGTTTTTTTTTTTATATTTAAAAAAATATATTAACAACAATTTGTTAAACGTTATGTCTAGTGCAATTTACTGTTTATCTTTTATTCCTTAATAAAGTTCTCTTTCTCAGACTATGAACAGGTATAAATAAAGCTTAACACAGCACAGCTACACAAATCAATCCTTAATAGCACACCCTGTCCTTTTCCACTAATATTAACTAATGTGCTGCATCTGACTGATTTTACTGTACAATAACTCTGAGATGGTTCCATGTACTTAGAAAAGAACAGCACCAATTACGAGGGTGTTTTAATGCAACATGTTTTCTTTTAGTACAAGGAAACAGCTCAAGATTTTTTTGCATGGTAATATTAAAAATATAGATTAGGCTGAAAACATGCTAGATAAGCCCTTTACACAGTGTTTTTTTCCACAGTTTTCACAGTACTTAAAGCTTTTCTATGTGTCACGCCTTTGTTGGCTGGTTCTCTGTTTCCCTAGAGAGTCAGTGACATGTAAATTTGATTATTAATTTTTAATTACATGTTTTCTAAGTTGTTCTTTGTGTCTACTTGTGGCTTTGTCTGTCTGTCTGTCTCTGTGCAGTTGTAAGCAACTGCTGAGTTTAAATCAGACAGGTGAGGTGCACAAAGATTAGAAAGAAAAACTTACAACAATAGATAAAAATAATCAAAATGATCACTTAAATAATCAAAAATTTGTCAAATATTTACTGAAAGTGCAACAGCAACAGTTGCAAGACTTGAGGGCTAAAAACGTAGCTTAACAAATCATTATTCATTATTGTTGTTGATCATAATGCAGAGACAGCACAGAGAGTGAATAAACACCATTACCTTCAAAAAAGCATCTTAATAAATATTCCTCTACCATTTGACTGGCTAGGCCTGTGATTAATCTGGAAAGGCCCAGGCCCACCTACGGTTGCTGTCCATTTTTGAAGGCATCATGAAGGGTTCCATTTCACCACCACCCTGCAAAATGTCTAAGTCAGTAGGTTTCACAACAATGCACTATAGATTCCTCTGTATATATCCCATCAATGTATAAACTGTTGAGAAAATTTGTTGTAGAACCATCTCCAGTATAACACACAGTGCTTATTCAGAAATAAAGGATTATGATGGATTATACTACAGTTCAGGATTGTAGCCAAACAGATTTATTATTTATTGCATCATAAGCAGAATTGGCAAGGCTTTGAAAATCAACCCTAAATTTCTCATTTAAGACAAATTCTTGTATTGTGTATATGTTACCTGCATATCCATTTTGGAAGCACATTACACAGAAACACATCATTAACATGGTTTTATACCCCCAGTGTAGTTTTCCGCTGACCACAGTGGGATTGCAATTAAACTTTGTCTCCTTGGTGTTAATTGTGTGCCACTTCTCACTTACAGTAACGGATTAAAAAGCCTGTGCAGTTTAATTGGAATTGAAATGTAATCAGAGGCAGCTAAACATTTCAGTAGAAGCCTTTGGTATTTAAAGAGTCCCAGGATAACATGCTCATAATAGGGTTCTGCAGGGCCCCTTTGCACTTAGAATTAAGCTGGGTGTGGATTATATCCTGCACAGAATATAGTCTTTATTGTTATAGGGCAAAAACTCCTCACAAGAAGATAAATGTAGAAAGAAAAACAGAAATGATTTGTTGATTTACATTTTATATGTATGGTTTGGAGAAACAAAAGAATCATTTGAGGAAATTAGTTTTGGAAAAGTAGTAACAATGGGTCATACTCAGCTCTGTTCAGTTTGGTTTTATGTAGAAGAGGCTTGCAACTTGACTGATAGTTGTTACATTTATAATGTTACATTTAGAAAAAAATTAGACTTTTGGTAAGTTTAACTACCAAAGGTGTAAATCTATATACAGATACAGGTATTTATGTTTATATATCACAAGTGAGAAGCAGTGATCAGTTAAATCTATAAGTACACATGTCCAGAAGTATGAAGACACTATTTCAATGAGAGAAATCAACTACTTAAATTAGAAATCAACTAGATAAATTAGAATGTGTACAGGACAATATTGCAAAAAGAAAGAAAAAAGTCAACCTGCAATCAGTCAAGATTGCAGGTTTAAACTCAGGTTTTAAACTCATATCATATTAAAACCTTAACCCTTGATTGAATTCTTTGTTTCAAACCAAAGGCACCTTACTAATTGCGTTCAGAGCTTCTGAAATCTATACCATAGCAATTGATCTTCAATACTGTCAATTTCACTCATTTTAAAACCAAATTGACCAACAGAATAAGATACAATGAAGCAGCTGCACTTTAGCCTAAGATGACCATGCTTAATGCCACCAGAGGTATAAAGCTCCTCAGCACTGAGCTGTAGAGCTCTGAAACTCCATCTCATACCTATGGGTTGGAATGGTCTTTGGTTGGTTGGAACCAACATCATCCAACATCACTCTCTGACCTTACAAATGCTCTAGTGGCTGCAATCAATCAAATCCTCAGAGCAATGTTCCAACATTTATTCCATCATAGCAATTTTACAACATCTATTGTAAAGCCTACTAAGAAATGTGGGACAAAACCTGTGCTAAAATGTAAAATGGGTTGTTTTTGTCACATTTTGATATTCAAAAGCAGACAGGTGCCTTAACAGTTTGTTTTAGCATTACCTGCTTTGGTTTCCTACATAAAACAGGTGAGTCTGAAGAGTCATCTTCAGCTCAATCTCAGCTCAGTCACCTAGAAGTATTTTTACCAGTGTATTTCTTTTCTTAGTGAGTTTTGTATATTAGCTATATAATGCACATCCATGTTATTTTAAGAAATTGTTTTCTACCTGGGGTATAATCATTTCATAATCAGCAGCTAGCCAAAATAAATATAACCCCAATACTGGTTACTGGGAGGATTAGTTTTAGCATTGCGTTATGTAATGCATTGCCCCCAACTCTCCCACCAAAACAATGAGGGAAGGAAACCTATATCAATCAAAACTGGTCCTGATATGTATTGCATGAGATACCAGATGTTTTTGCATAAACAAGGATGTGAAATCAGTCATAACAGAGTAATGTTTATTGCTCCTTTATTGCTCCTTGGGATGAAATGTAATCTGAAAGGAAACAATTGCAGAAACTGCCTGCAATGAAAGCATTCACTTTCGAGGTTCACCGTTTGCACAAATGAGCACTGACTTGAAATGTGCTGTAATATAAAGAATGAAAGTAGATTCAGCTAATACATGTGTTATAGTTTACAAAGGGCCATAAGACTGAATGTGATCCAGATGATGTGTGTGTGTGTGTTCCTGCATATTGAGACTGTTCATTTACCAGTCATGGCAGCATCATGACTCTGTTGATTAGATATATGCTATGCTGATTTTCTCTGGCTGTCACTTGAGACGTCAACTGATTGAAGGGAAAAAATGGAAAAAACAAAGCAGAGCTGTGAAAGCCCAATCACCAGCAGCACCCTGTGCCTAAGTATCTCCCAGAGCGTCTCTGTGGTAATGAGGCTCTGATTAGCCGACTCGGGGCCTTTCTCCAGCCTGCTGCTGGGGTTAATTCGTTCCTCAGACAGTGTCGCGCAAGGCTTCCCAAAGACGAATGAAAACGTGCGCAGGAAGATATTGCACAGATAAAGCCGACCTGCCAATCAGTCAAGATTCATTGTAAAGAGGCTCAGGTCTCTCTCTTTCTCTCTCTCTCTCTCTCTCTCTCTCTCTCTCTCTCTCCTACCCAATATTCAATCTGTGACAATCTGGCTTTAAGAAAAAGAGAAATAATATATTGAAACAAACCTTAGCTTCATGTGTGCATGTGCAGTTGATACAATAAAAACTTTTGCTATAAAGATAAAGATAAAGACACCTCACCACCAACAGCCAATTATTTAAATGCTGTTTTTTATGTTAGCAAGGCCTAACATATCTAGATACATTGTTAGAAAAAAATTAACATCAATTAACACATCAATTAATTTTTTAAGGACTTCCACCTCATAAATTTTGGATTTTCAAAATGTAATGAAAAATAAAAATAGTAAAATAAACAAAACAATAACAATGTGGAGCATGTAGCAATAGTAATGGTAACAGCTATGGCTTTTTCACAATCATCATCATCAAGAAAGGCCAGGGATGATAATAATCCAAACATTGTTCAAACAATCATAAGAAGCCACTGGCCCTGTTTTCAGGTAGCTGTTTCCTCAGTTTGCAATATATTTCAAACATGACAGCTAAAACTGCAGCATACTGTATTTGTTACTGTCTTTGGTCTTTGGTAACCATATGCAGCACATTTTGTGCTTATTTTGTCTCAGCAATAGACAATGAAACATATTGTATAGGGAATGGAGTCACCAGACCTGAGAAAACATTGGCTCAGTGGCAATAGGAGATCACTGACTGATTTTTTTCTGAAAAGAAAAGGGTAGGAGAGTGGAAGTGAGGGTAGGAATGTTGTCAGTATACTGACCAGTATGACTGGTCATATGACTGAGAATTAGCTGTTATGGTGGAGAAAAGGAAGGTTGATATTTTTTGTGTGAGACTAGATGGAAGGTTAGTTAGGTCAGGTGTGTTGGAGGAGGGTTTAAATTGTTTTACCATGGTGTGGATGTAAGGAATGGGGTAGGTGTTATCCAAAAGGTATAGTAAGTGAAGAGTGGTTTGGAGGTGAAGAGGGTGTAAGATAGGATGATAAATTTGAAGCTGGAAGCTGAAGGTGTGATAATGAATGTCAGGGCTTATGCCCCACAAGTTGGTTGTGAGATGGGGGAGAAAGAAAAAATCTGTTGTGAGCTGGAAGAAGTGGTGCAGAGAGAGTGGTGATTGGTGCAGACATTAATGGGCATGGTGAAGGGAACAGAAGGGAAAAGGGGGAGATGGGTAGGTATGATGTTAAGGAATAAAGTCAAGTGGTAAATGGGAGGGATGTTTGTAGACGTTTGTAGAAAATTTACCAGATTGCTGGCACCTGCTGCAGAAGTGGTAGAGAACATGGCTAGAAAGGTACTTGGTGTGACAACTGGGCAGAAGAATGATGACAAAGAAGTCATGAATGAGGAAGTGCAGCAGTGTACACAGAAAAAGAAGCTGTGAAAGCTGTGAAGCTGTGTGAAAAAGAAGTGGTGATAGTCGGTGGGGGGTGGGGGTTGGGGGTGGCGTTGGTTTAGTGATTGGGTACTTGCCTACAGATCTATGGATCAAGAGGTCCCAGGTTCAAATCCCACCTCCAGCATTACCAGCATTGGATTCCTGAGCAAGACCCTTAACCCTGAGTTGCTACTGGGGGACTATCCCTGTAATTAAGACATGGAAGTCGGTCTGGATAAGAGCGTCTGCTAGATGCTGCAAATGTAAATGTAAATAGTCACAGGGATGGAGAAAGGAGAATGAGGAGAGCCACAGGTCAAAGAAAGCAGTGGCGAAGGCTAAAGATAAGGTGTTTGGTGAATTGTATGAGAGGTTAGACAGTAAGGAGGGAGAAAAGGACTTATACTGATTGGCTAAACAGAGAGACAGAACTGGGAAAGATGTCCAGCAGGTCAGTGCAATTAAGGATAGAAATGGAAATGTCACAAGACAACAGAGCGTGTTAAACAGATGTAAGGAGTTCTTTGAGGAGCTGATGAATGGAGATAGAGAAGACTGGATGATGTGAGGATACTGAACCTGGAAATGGGCAACACAATGAGCAAGATGAAAGTATGGGTAGCGATGAAGAGAACGAAGAATGGAGAGGCTGTTAGTCCAGATGATATACCTGTGGAAGCATGGGGGTGTTTGGGAGAGAAGCTGCCAGGCAAGAGAAAGACTAAAGAGGAGGTTCATGGATGTGGTGAGAGAGGACATGCAAATGGTCGGTGTAAAAACAGAAGATGCAAATGAGAAATGGAAATGAATAATCAGCTGTGGTGACTCCTTACAGGAACGTTAAAGAGTGTGTGTGTTCAGAGAAGACAGTTTGTGTTTATACACATTGTGTCCCCACAAAACTTAACCCCCCCCATTCGTCTCTTATAGAGAATCACTGCAACGTTTTACACTAATTCATCAGCTAACTCAAACTGAATAAATTCTTTTTCAGTATAATTTTTTTAGAGTAAGTATTTGCATTAGAGGCAGTGGGACTGTGCTGTTAAATGTTTTTGTTTTAAGGTACAAAAAAAAAAAAATATATATATATATATTTTACCACCAATTCTTTGAAAATATGCTTAGCTGCTTTCAAGTTTGTGTTTAAGATGCTTTTTTTGGGAGTTGGCAAATTATAAATGGCAAAACGGAATTTTAAAATACCTACTTACACACTGACTGTCGCACACATTTGACACATAAAATGACTAATTATCAGTACTGCAGTATTAGTGTTATTGATGTAGAGGATCACTAAAGCATGTGTTTGGTATCTGTCTGCCAGTGGCTTCCGTTATCGTGCTTCTAGTTTGCTCCTATTTTCTCTAGTGCACGTAGGAAAGAAAAAAAACTTGACAGAAAGGATTTAAACCAACAGACATATTTTTATACAAAATATATGACTTAAAAATTAGCTACACGGTATTTAAAAGCCAAGAAGATGAACGATCTTAATTCTTTGAATCTGAATCAGCCGTTGAATCGAACCCCTCGAATCGAAACACGAATCGGTTTACAAAACCGTCCTGTCAGTGTTTACCGTGGTAACGGAAGTAGACATGAATATTCTGCTGAAACTGGACAGATTTAATTCAGTTTAACATTGATTTCTTTTGTCTCTTTATATTTCTTTGTTTATTTCTTGTGATTTTCAAGTGAATTTATTTACGCCAGAAAAAAAAATAAGTTGAAATTGAAATTACATTGTTTCAAAATATGAGTTTCTGGTCAAGTTTGCCCGAGTTCTGCCCGAGTTTGCATCAAGATTCAACAACTGTAGTAAAACTAACACTGAACTAAAGCTACCTCTTAGAGGCTTGGACTAAAAGTTAAACGAGACTTTTTTAATGTACTGTTTAGTGTGCATTGTAGTGGTTGTTATAAAGAAAGTGCGGTCTCATATCTCCTCAATTTTAATGGAAGTTGATAAAAAAAATTATATATATAAGCTCATCCTTTAAAAATTATGAGATTTTGTTCCGACAGTGATGATATAACTTAAAAAAACTGAATTTGAAATTTGAGCGGAATTGGAACTTACGTGTAAATGGCGCTACGTAGAGGACAAGCTGAGTAACAGAAGCTCCGGAGCTCCGAGCCGAACACCTTTCAGCGCGTGAGTGGAGCTCAAACTACAGTCTCTGCGCATCCGCGAATGCGTAACTTCACCTCCTGCTGTAGGCCGTGCGGGACAAAGTTAGATCTCGACTCTGGGTCTCGCTACATGAAGAGAGAACCGCAACGAACGGAAGCACATTTACTCCCTCAGCAACAGGTTGGTGTTTAGACTGTATTTCAGCCCGTCAGGACTCGACACTTGTTTACATGCGGGGGTCGTGGGGTGCTATTTTCTAGGCTCTATTGATGAACTGCTCTCATAAACCAGTCAATGCGTGATAGCTCGACACATGAGCCTGACAGCTGACCAGGTAGTTGTTTTTCTTTTCAGATTTGCTGTGAGTTGTCGAGTGTTTTTACCTTACCAGCTGTTAGTGCACTTCCCCCTCAGCCTCACAGCTCTTCAGCTACTTGTGCTGTTATCACCCTGACTAAACTCACAGCTTTCTCACAGTATAAACTTTGTCCGATGGGATGAAGAGTTGTCTGGAGGGGAACTCGACAGAAAGAAGAAACGAAAGCGGTTTGCTGAGCTGCTTCACATTGAATTAAGTGATTATTAGCAACACGACACAGCAGAAATTCCCGCTGTCCTGTAAATCTCCCCTTTGACTCTGTTGGTACCTGTCTCTTACGGATCACTCCTGCCACTCTTCATACATTCCAACCTGCCTGCACTCTCTTCTTCAACTCTCTTCCACACTCCTTGTTACTCTATTTAAATTCCTTCACGTTTGTCACCTCTATTCACAATATTCTTCTGTTCAGGTGTCACACCAAGTACCTTTCTAGCTGTCTGCCTTACCACTTTTGCAGAAGTTGCCCAGCAATCTGGTAACTCTTCACTACCTCCCAGCAGCCGTACCAACTCCTGCCTGTTTTCCACCTTGCAGTCTTCTTCTTCAGCTTTTCGCCATTTGATCCTTGACTCTGCCCTCACTTTTCTCCTCTTCTTGACCTCCAAGGTCATCCTACAGACAAACATCCTATGCTGTTTAGCTACATAAACATCTCCCCTGTCACTGCTTTGCAGTCTCAAATCTCCTCAGACTGACCCTCCTGCAAAGGAAATAATCCACCTGTGTGCATCTTCCTCTACTCTTGTATGTCATCCTGTACTCCTCCCTCTTCTTAAAATAAGTATTAATTGCAGCCATTTCCATCCTTTTAGCAAAATCTACAACAATTTTAGCTGCATATCTGCATTTCTCTCCTTGATACCACACCAACCCATCACCTCCTCATCACCTGATGCAAGTGCAACTTCCTTCCTCCTTATTTTTTGGCAGGGGGCTTGAATTTCACTAAATAATTTCTGGCTTTCCAAAAAATATATTTCATTTCCTATTAAATGAACTGCCACTGCAAGTTTTCCTAACATAGTGTAGTGTTTTTCAACCCTTATCCATCCACAGCTTTGTGCTTCCATTGCACAAACACAGCTGATTAGACTTATGAAGGATTGTGTGTGTGTGTGTGTGTGTGTGGATTTAGCTTTCCTTTGAAAAAAATAATAAGTAAACCCTGCTGAAAAGGGAAAACGAGACGGCTGATCAAGGAAGTGCATTATTGCGCCTTTCAGGGAGAAATGTACTAATTATATTAAGTTATATTAAGTCTTATAAAATGTTATTGATGAGTTTCCTTCAGACCTGTCAGTCTGACAAAGGTCCTTTTAGTTCTTTGCATAGAAATTTTGAAACAGCTTGGTGTGTTCTCCTCTATGTGAGATGCTATAAGAATGTTTCTACACTGTAATGGATGAAATTAATTAAATCTGCAGATATATTTGTTGTGTCAGTCTGAAGCTACTTTATAAAAGTTCTTTGAATTCTTTGAGTTCTTTTTATTTCTCTTTTCAGGAGTGCAGATGGCCTCAAAGATGTTCTCTATGCTGAAGGCCAATGCCACTGAGCATGCAGACAACAGCTGTTTTACTGCTGGCCAGAGCACTGTGCTGAATGGTGTGAGATTTGGAGGAGTGCCAATAGTTTTGCTGCTAGACTTTGTGGTTTTCTTAGTGAGTGCTGTTTTTATATCAGGTGATACTTAATTAAAGTATCTCTAGCTGTACATCCATCACCTGTTGGGGATGGTACTTTGCTCAAGGGTACTTGGCCACTGATTTGAAATTAGAATAAAACTGATGGAGTTGAAGTTTAAATGGAGCATAATTTGCATCTGTTCCATTATGTGAGGGTTTTGGTTACAATCTGCTCATATTGAAAACAGTAACTTGGCCAGTGGATTCTACTTTTTCTTTTTAAGGCCTGTTTCCCAAAACTAGATTAAGCGCAAGCCTTGAGTAAAAGAACGTTCCAGTTGTTATTCTTTACTTGGCAATGCATTTTATTAGATGTATATATTTTGGCAATTTTTCATGTAATTGCTGTCTATACCTATTCACAGATCTTATTGCTAGTCTTCACTTGCATCAGGAGGAAGCTCTGGGATTATGGAAGATTGGCATTAATAGCAGAGGCTGAAGGGTGTGTAAGGACACTTAATAACCACATTATTAGGGATTTATCGAATCTAACAAACGGTTCATTGTTTCCTTCAGGAAGACAGTAAATTCTCATTGTACTAATTCTTTAAAAAAAAAAGTCAGGTATACTGAACCCGTTTCAGGTGCCTCCTACCCATGTGCCGCTGTTCCCAAAACTGACTCACAAGCCTAAAGGCAAAATTTTTGCATTTTTGGTATTAGTCATAATAAAGCAAAATAAATTTTAGGTTTAATTAAAATGCATTTTCTGCTGTGCTTATGGTCATATGTGCTTTTCATAAGTTTCTAATAAAGGATTTAACATTTCAGTTGTAATAAAATTACAAAATTAAGGTTCCAAATACTAAATATATGTATATTTTTAAAGCTATTACTGATGCACCCTTCAATTTTTATGGATACCACTATTGGTAATCAAGGCTAGGCAATGAAAACTGGGTGTTTTTTCATGGCTTCATTGTGTATTTGATGCATTTTTATGCTACTCCAAAAGAATAAAAAGCAATGACCTTTTGGTAACTGCAGGTTTAATGATGTTTCTCGACGTCGATATGGTAGGATGACATCCTTCATGTCCATCGAGGATCCTGAGTATGAAAGGGTGAGTTTCATTTGTTATTTGTACTTCTCATCTTGATCATAATCATTGTAACCTTTGTGTTGACTAGTTTCTTTCTCTTAGGGGTTATGTTCTTGGCTCACCTTCATCATGAGAATGGAGTGAGTTTTATTGTACACTGTTTTATTTCTTTTCTTAATTTTTTTGGTTTGTTCAGTTAACAATGCATGTTTGTATAATTTCTAGGTCTGTGTTTTCATTAATACATATTTTCATTCACAAATATTTTTAACATAAATTGAGGTGTGTTTGTATGTGTTTCCAGTGAGGCAATGGTGAGAGAAAGGTGTGGAATGGATGCGGTGCATTATCTTTCTTTTCAGCGGCATCTTATCATTTTGTTGCTCATCATCTGTGTGATATCTGTCTCCATCATCCTTCCAGTCAATCTTTCTGGAAACCTGTTGGGTGTGTAACACTCATGTTCTTTTTCTCTCGCTCTCAAAATCGCACCCCTGAAAATATGAGAAAAAGCTAACATAGAATTTAAATTTAAATCAGTCTCATTGGCATCTATTATTTAGTTCAACTTCCATTTACCAGTGTTACACCAATGAGTCTTTTCATGCTTAATGAAAAATAAACAATGAGAAATCTCAGGACACTTTTCAGTGTAGAATCTCTTTGGTGGCCATTTTGGACGATTTTTGTATTGATTAGGAATTATGCTAGAGATGCTTTCTGCAAGATCTAAGCCTATTTTAGCTATTTGGCAGAGGCAGCCTTACAACTTAAATGTGTAACCAGTGCAAACTGGGGCAGCGGTGGCCTAGTGGTTAGGAGTTGGCCACAGGATCGGAAGATTGTGGGTTCTTACCAGTAGGTTGCCCTGAGGTTGAGCAATGTACTGTCCCTTTCACTGCTCCCCAGGTGCTTTCATAGCTGCCCCCTGCACGTATAAAGGGTGAGCTAAATAAATACTAAAAAAATGTAAGGGATCAAAATGACCAGCCTATACTAAACAATAAAAAGAACAGTCTGTTTATAGGCTAGCTAAGATGAAGCACTTTTTTCTGGTGGGCCTACATGGTCTTTACATGCACATCATGGGTAAACATAACTCTAAAATTAACCAAAACTAAACCTTAATGGTGTTAATAATCCACCATATTTTCACCAAATCAGCAATTAAAAATACTGTAGTAATCTACAGGGGACTCTAAAGTTAGACTGTTAAATTAGATCCGGTTGAACACGCTCAAACAGTTGATGATACAACAATAAGATTAACTAAGATGACTCAAGATTTGTCTTTGCTTTTATGTGATTGCACTGAACAATGACAGTAATGGGTGTTCTGTGTACATGTAATGTTGCAGGAAATGATCCTTATAACTTTGGCAGAACGACCATTGGAAATCTTCAGCAGGGGTAAGTATGCTTGAAAATATGTTAGTTAGGTAAGTTAGGTATGTGGATATGTGTGTTATGTGTTCAGTGGTGTTTTTTAATTTAAGACTTTATCCTACATACTGCTAACAATACGGTTTTGAAGTTCCTGTAATTGTTGTTGACTGAGCAGATGCAGGAAATATTTGAAAGACTTGGGATTAATTTCTTTTTATATATACATGACCACCACTTATTGTAAATGCAAGATCCATTAATGTGATCTTTAAGAAAAAAGTGTTACAAAAACCTCCATTTGTAAATAGTTTCACAAAACTATGTTTACAACATCAAGTTCTCTATTCTTGTGAAACAAGGGATGTTGGGCAAACTAGCTAGTTTGACTGTGAACTATCACCAAACTACTGCATGACTTTGTAGATAAATTGTGTATTTTGCGACCTAGATAAACTGATAATTAAAATGTATATCTCAGTAAATACAGGATGAGTCTTTCTTCTATGATGGCCAGTTTATATGATAGTTCATGTTTGAAATGATCTTGCTGCTCTGTTACAATGTGAGCAATAGACTGAGATGGCCATACCCACTTAGTTTTTAAAGCCATGTTTTAGAATATTTAAAGGCTTTATTTTATCGTTTATTTAAAACTTCTTGTTAATCTATTCATGGTAAAGTCTGCTGTGTCTAATGCCTAAAGCATAGATAGTAATAGCCCTTATTATTATACTTATTTCCACCCATGAGTGTACATTAGTGAACCTGGGAAATGTTGAAACACAAACCACCGATATTGCGTCTCCTTTTCACAAAAGTCTTCACTTATAAAAATAAGCCTATAAAAAAATTTCAAAACTGACCTAAATATCAGTATATATTGAAGGTCTTGTGTGTGTGTGTGTGTGTGTGTGTGTGTGTGTATATAATAAAGTAATCTGTGCATGAGTCACTCCAGAACGATACTATAAAAAGGAAGATATTTTGGTCTATTTTCATAGTAACTAGGAAAGCAATATTTTCTTCTTCTTTGTCTTTCGGCTGCTCCTGGTTAGGGGTTGCCACAGTGGATCAACTGTCTGCATTTCTTCCAGTCCTCTGCACCTTCCTCCTTCAAACCAACCACCTTCATGTCCTTTCTCACCACGTCCATAAACCTCCTCTTTGGTCTTCCTCATTTCCTCTTTCCTGGCAGCTCCATCTTCAACATCCTCCTCCCAATATAATCCCTGTCTCTTCTCTGGGCATGTCCAAACCAGTGCAACCATGCCTCTCTTTGTCTCCAAAACATCTAACCTGAGATGTTCCTCTAATATACTAATTTCTAATCCTGTCCTTCCTTGTCACCCCCAATGAAAATCTCAGCATCTTTAACTCTGACACCTCCACCTGTCTTTTCGTCAGTGCCACTGTCTCCGACCTGTACAATATATCTGGTTTCACTACTGTCCTGTAAACCTTCCCTTTTACTCTCACTGGTACCTGTTTGTCACAAATCACTCCAGCCACTCTTGTCCACCCATTCCAACCAGCATAGACTCTCTTCTTCACCTCTCTTGCACATTTGCCATTTACTCTGAACTGTTGATCCCAAGTATTTCAATTACTCCACTTTTGACACCTCTGCTCCCTGCATCCTAACCACTCCACTTTTCTCCCTTTTGTTCACTCTCATGTATTCATGTATTCCAACTCACTTTCATTCCTGTCCTCACTAGAGCATATATCCAACTCTCCAGGTTCTCCTCAAGCTGCTCCCTACTCTTGCTACTGATCATAATATCGTTAGCAAACATCATCGTCCACGGGGACTCCTGTCTAACCTCATCTGTCAACCTGTCCATTACTATTGCAAACAAGAATGGGCTTAGCCGATCCTTGATGTAATCCAACCTCTACCTTGAATGCATCCGTCACTCCCACTGCAGACTTCACCACTGTCACACTGCTCTCATACATATCCTGAACTACTCTCACATACTTCTCTGTAACATGTGACTTCCTCATACAAAATAATAACTCCTCTTTAGGCACTCTGTCACATGCTTTCTCAAAGTCCCCAAAGGCACAATGTAACTCCTTCTGACCATCTCTGTACTTCTCAGAGCAAACATTGCATCTGTGGTGCTCTTTCAAAGCATAAAACCACAATGACGTTCACTAATCATCACCTCTTTTCTCAGCCTAGCTTCCACTACTATTTCCCATAACTTCATGCTGTGGCTGATTAACTTTATCCCTCTATAGTTACTACAGCTCTGTGCATAGCCCTTATTCTTGTACCAATAAACTTTGTCTCCACTCCTCAGGCATCCTCTCACTTTCCAAAATTGTGTTAAACAATCTGGTCAGAAACTCCACTGTCAACTTTACTAAACGCCTCCATGCTTCCTCTGGTATGTCATCTGGACCAACAGCCTTTCCTTTCTTCATCCTCTTCATCGCTGCCCTTACTTCCATCTTGGTTATTTGCTGCACTTCCTGGTTTACTATCCACACGTCATCCAATTTTCTCTCTCTCTCATTCTCATTCTCTTCATTCATCAGGTGCTTAAAGTACTCCTTCCATTAGGTTTCCATTTCCATCCTTTATCGCCCTGACCTGCGGCCTATCTTTCCCAGCTGTGTCTCTTTGTCTAGCCAATTGGTATAGGTCCTTTTCTCCCTCCTTACTGTCCAACCTCTCATACAGTTCTTACAATTCTTCACACCTTATCTTTAGCCTTCACCCTGCGCTTCATCTCCTTGTACACCTGTCTACTTTCTTAATCTGGGTTCCATCACCAGGTCTCTTTATCCTCCTTCTTTCTTCCAGATGTTGCAACATGTACATTTCTAGCTGTCTACTACTTCTGCAGTAGTTTCCCAGGAATCCAGTTCAACACCTCCTAGTGTCCGTGTTAACTCCTGCCTGAATTCCACCTTGCAGTCTTCCTACTTCAGTTTCCACCAGTTGATCCTCTGCCCTCTTCTTGACCTCCTGTGTAATCCTACAGCCACCATCCTATGCTGTTCATCAACACTCTCCCGTCACTACTTTGCATTTAATCCATCTGTGTGCATCTTCCTCCACTCTTTTATATAACAACCTATGCCTCTCTCTTCTTAAAATAAGTATTAACTACCGCCATTCCCATCTTCTTAGCAAAATCTACAACCATCTGACCTTCAGTATTCTTCTCCTTGACACCATACTTACCCATTACCCCTGTTCCCTTCACCAACTTATCCATTAAAGTCTAATCTAACACATTCCAGGATTCGTCTTTCTCCTCCTTCTCACAACCAACTTTTGGGGCATAAGCAGTTACAACATTCATTATCACAACTTCAGCTTCCAGCTTCAGACTCATCACCTTAGCTGACACCCTCTTCACCTTCAAAACACTCTTCACATTCACACTCTTCCCTCAGGATAACACCTACCCCATTCCTCCTTCCATCCACACCATGGTAAACCCTCCTCCAATACACCTGACCTTACTACCCTTCCAATTAGTCTCTTGCACACACAAAATATCAACCTTCCTTCTCGTCATATCAGCTAATTCTCTACCTTTTCCAGTCATGTTGCCAACATTCAAGGTTTCTACCCTTTCTTCCAGCCTCCTCCCTCCACATGCCTTCCTCCTCTACTTCTTCTCCTTCTCCTTCTCCTAGGAAAGCAATTTAACATATTTGCAATAACATTAATATCCAGGGTGCTTTGGGTTTGAAATGTGGTAATCAGATCTTGAGGCAGAGTTTATCATAAAAAAGCCAATTTGTCCATTCCATTTCACAGTGGAATTGTGACAGTAGACGGTGCCCTGCTCTGATTGTGCACAGATGTGCCTCATCAGGGGTTGGTGTTACAAGCCACAATGAATCCGAGCAGGGTGCTGGTCATTCTGTGTGCTTACCTTTGTGTTTACTTATGTTATCTTTTAGACATGTTATTTTCAGTATGTTTAGGGCCGTGCACGTTATCAATTATTAAAAGTTCAGTATGAAGCTCTCGGCTCTGCCTTGATATTCAGCCCACAACACTACATCATTACAGGAATAGTCTACCTTTAGTTTCAGTATACAATGTTATTATTAATTCAGTTATTATTAAACAAACTAACAGCATCAATTAATTTGAAGGGCTGCATATCTCACTCTCCCCCACAGAGATAAACTGCTTTGGCTCCATACTGTAATTGCAGTTCTGTATCTCATCCTCACGGTGGCACTGCTGAGACGTCACACCTCAGTGATGAAAGGCACCAGAAGAGAGGCTGTGAGTCCACATATATGCTTGCTCCCACACTCAGAGAGAAACATAGGCCATGTTTACACCTTGCATTAACGTGTACTTTGGTCATCAATTGGACAGCTCGAAGTCCTGGTCATCATTGACATTAGAATGCACCTCTACATGTGTGACTGACTACTTGTGATCATATCGACTTACTCACTCTGTAAGCAAATAATCACTCACATCATTTCTATTTGCAAAGACCAAATGTGTTATTGTGCTGCTGCTGGGAGGAACTTCCGGTGCCTAGTCTGATTAGAAGGAGAAGGAGGAATCATAACAATACAGTACATACACACAGCTAAAGGAATGTGGACATATACAGCCCAGACCACTTCCATTTACTATTACAGTATTTAGCAGATGCTCTCCAGAATGACTTCCATTTTCTGACTCCAGGGTCTCCCTGGAGCAACTTGTGGTTAAGGGTATTGCTCTGGAACTCATTGGCGGTGAAGCCTCCCCACTTCCATACTTAGTTTGAGAAATGAGATAATAATGTATCCCTTAAAAGGCACATTCACACCTGTGCATGTGAAACCACAACAAAGACCATAGAGATCGGGTGAATAGTACTGACTCATCTCTTTTGCATCAGTTCCAGCACACAGACTGTGTTTGCTGCAAATACCACCATAGACTCTCAGATTAACACTAAGTGAAAAAGTGGAAGTGACTACCCTAGTCATTGTGAAACGCAGCATAGCACGACACAACGAAATTCAACCTCTGCGTTTCACCCATAAACACACGTGCAGCAGGGGGCAGTAATTGAAAGCGCCCGGGGAGCAGTGGCAGGGACAGAACCTTACTCAAGGGTACCTCAGGGCTACCTACTGCTAAGGGGTTTGAACCCACATTCTTCTGATTCTGTGGCCAAACTCCCTAACCACTAGGCCACCGCTGCCCCAATAATAGAACTCTGGAACTCTGGATCACATCAACAAATGTGTGGACAGACTGACTACACAAAAACAGATGAATGCTTTCCCCAACTAGAAACCATGGATGAACAGAGATGAACTGCTCAAAGCAAGAGATTCAGCCTTCTGATCTGGAGACCGGGAGACTTAAAGCTCAGCCAGGGCCAACTGGAGAAGGGGAAGCTCACAAGCAAAACATACTTAAAAAACAGAGTTGAAAAACACTTCCATGAAGGTGCAAGGCATAAAGGCAAGCAACTTCTATGTTTGCTTTGAGCAGGGAAACAAGTCTGTATGCAAGATCCCTAGTGGACTGCCTCTCCCATTCTCCATCTCTGAGATTTATACCACCTTAAGTAGGGTGATGGCATGAAAGGCATATGGCACTGATTGTATACCTGGCTACAAGCTCAAAATAAGTGGAGTGAAATGAAAAAGTGAAAGTTAGCAGGATCTTCAGACATTTTCAATCTGTCACAGGCAGTGTTCCCAACAAGGTTCAAGTCCACCACCATTGTGCCAGTGCCAAAAAGCTCTGCAACTTTTTAATGACTTTCGCCCAGTTGCACTAACCCCCATCATTGCAATATGCTGTAAGGAAGTGATTCTGTTTCACCTGTATCAAGTTTGCAGATGACACCACAGTGGAGAGCCTGATCACAGGTGATGAAGAGATGGCCTAGAGGGATGAGGTTTCCCACAATAAAGGACATTTACACCACACACTGTACATTATAAAGGATGCATTCCACCCCAAGTATAGATATTTCACCCTTCTCTCATCTGACAGGCATTACGGAAGTTTCTTTCCTGAGGCTGTGATTTTGCTGAGCTCATCACAGCAACAAGCATATAGCACTCAAAACTGCACTTTTATATGTGCATAGAGCTTGTTTCTTTATAGATCTGCTCACTTTGCAATGGACAATACTGTTTATTCATACTGTACATAATCAACTGTATATCCCTCTACAAATGGTATTTTTAAAATATAAAAATATTTAAAAAATTATAAATTCTAAAAAAAATTGCTCCTAGTGTAAACAAACTATATATAAATTTTTGCTCTTGAATCCTTCCCATTTCATTTCATATAACACATATTTATAACACTGTACATAATGTCATAATCTATATATACTGTTCCATTGTCTAAAATACTGTAACATACAGGCTCACTTAGTGCAGTATATCTAGTAATTTATATTACTGCCTGTAATTTAAAATATTATTTGCACTTCTGGTTAGATGCTAACTGCAATCTATTGGCTCCGTACGTTTATTCTGCTCAATTACAAAGTTGAATCTGATCTAATCTAATCTAATCTACATAGAGCTGTCCATGTTTGATTGTATCATACAAGAGGAATTTTAATGCCAGGTGTGAACAGGGACAAACAACCCAGTGTCTACTAATTTTTGTTGGTTTGTTTGTTTGTTTTCTTTAGTCATAATATTTCTGTTTTGTTTCCCCTAGGCCCGAAAAACCCTGTTTGTATGCTCAGTCCCCCTGACAGCCACGGAAGATGGTTTAAGAACACATTTTACGTAAGCTAGGGGACTTTTTTTGCATCTGCAAGTGAATATATAGATAAATGTGCCTTCAGTTAGGTCACAATTTAGCTTTTCTTCATAACATTTTTTTATAAATGTCCATATTGTGATTAATGAACGGTTCTGAATATATTCTGATGTATTATTAATGCACTGTGATTTCATTTTCTAATCATCTTTTATATATGCAGAGAGGCATACCCTACCTGTGTAGTGATGGATGTTCGCCTCTGCTATGATGTGGCTAAGCTCATTTACCTTACAACAGAAAGGCAAGAGGAAAATAAAACACTTTTTCTGGAATCTTTTCATTAAGATACCAACAGTTCAGTATTACATTAAATGTTTCAAGAAAAAGTATTTTTGCCATGAATTTATATACTGAAAAAAGAAAACCAGTATGTTTCTCTTTTTTAATTAATTATTCCTTGTCCTTTAGTGTAGAGCAGTGGTTCCCAAACAGGGGGCCCTGGGGGGGTGCAGAGGCATTGCTGGGGGGCACCATTTCCCTGCCATTTTTGTAGAGACAGTTGTTTATTCTTGTTTATAACTTCAGTATGCTCTTTTTCTCCCACAGTGCTGAAATTGCACAATTTGTAATTGCATTTGTTTCGCTCAAATAGAAAAGGAAGTTGTGTTTCAAATAAAGGGGGGGCGCTCAATAATGTTCCTGTCTGGAAAATGGGGGCACTGCAGAGAAAATTTGGGAAACACTGGTGTAGAGGAAGTGTTTCTTGTATCTAATCAAATGCCTTTTTTTTTTTTTTCTTGAGTTGAGTGGGTTGTGTAGCAAGACCTGCAAAAACAACAATATGATACAGCTTCTTTTAGCCACATCTACATCTAAAAGTTGGATAAAACAATAAATTAAAAGTTAGAACTAACTTGATCACTACATTTCAAGTGTCAAGACTATAATTAATTTACATTTCTGTTATTGATGCTATTAAACAGAAAACGGGCAAAAAAAAACCTGGAGTATTATCGTAAGAAATTAGAACAACAGGGGCACCGGGAAGTCATCAACCCACAACCTTTTGGACACATCTGTAGCTGTTGCACTTGTCGAGGATGCGAAGGGGTAATGTTGAGAGCAATGCCCTCTAATAAATACAAGGGTTACTTTCTGAAGTAATAACTGTTAACTTATAATCATTTGCTATAATTATCTGTTACTAGGAGACTACTACATATTCAAAGTGAAATGGAAACTTATTTGACTGTGTGTGTTCATGTACAGGTCAATGCTATAGAATACTACACTTCCCAGTTGGAAAAACTTGATGAAGACTTGAAGAAATATGAAGAGAAAAATGTACCACGTGCACTGGGAATGGCCTTTGTTACATTCCACACTGAATCCATGGCAGCGCAGTAAGTAGTTAAAGCATTCTCTTGAAACACGTGGGCACATTCAGACAATATCTTTAAAGCTGCTCTGTTGTACATATGCAATACAAAACTCTCCGCATTGTGTTGTAAAATATCTTGAATAACCTGAAGTTTACATAGAAAGGCTTTATTCATTCATCGAAAGTGATTGCAGTCTTGAATCCCTGAATCAACTTGGAAATTTGTTCATTATTTCATATTGGGTCAGCGGTGGCCTAGTGATTAGGGACTAGACCCCAGGATCAGAAGGTTGTGGGTTCGAATTCCAGATCAGCAGGTTGCTCTAAGGTATCGTCCCCATCACTGGTCCCCGGGCAGCTTTAAATAGCTGCCCCCTGCTGCATGGTGTGTATGGGTAAAAAGCAGAGGTTGTATTTTGTTGTGGTTCACTGTGTGCAGTGCCATGTTTCATAATGACAAATAGTCACAATTTATTTAATTTGTTCCGAGTCATTGGTTGTCTGATGTAGGAAATCTACAGTTGATACATGCTAAAAACAAATTAAAGAAAAGTTTTACATAGGGCTTATATGCAAGTATTGTGTCATAAGTCTTTAATTAGCTCCTTTAATGTGAGCTACTTTAAAATCTGACTGACAAAGATCAGGCAGAATATTAGATATATTCTCTAACTACTCTAAGAGCACAGATTATGCTATGTGCTTTCTGGAGAGCAAGTTTATGGATACTCCATACATAAAATTGATATGGAACTCTATTTGCCTGTCCTCTTATCTTAGCATTCTGAAAGACTTCAATGCTCTTGAATGTGCAACTGGGCCAAGGGAAATGAGCGGAGATCGAATGTCCAGAGGAATGACATGTGGTTGTAGTAGAGAGCCTCAGCCTTCATCTAATAGTGAACAACTGAAAGTAAAGAAATGGAGAGTGAGCTATGCCACCCATCCAAAAAACATTGTCTGGTAGGCCATTTATTAATTTAAAATGGGTCCTGATAAAAAGCTCCTTTTGCTTTTTATTTTCTTTGACTTTTCAAAACATGCAATCATTTTTTTTTTTTTCTCAGGGAAAATCTTTCAGTCCAGGGATTATGCTGGTGGTCTCGATGTCTGTTGCTTAACATCTTCCTCTTCATCTTACTCTTTTTCCTCACCACTCCCTCTATAATCATATCTACTATGGACAAGTTTAATGTCACCAAGCCCATCCACTACCTAAACGTATGTGCAATACTGCTCAATTCCATTTACTATACCTACTAAAAGTTAACCCTGGTATTTATCAGTAAATATGAACAAAATTATCAATAAACAAAATATTTTCATATTTCCAAAACTAGTTGTTGTAGACAGCAATTTTTTTAAAAAGTTAACAAAAGTTTTTAACAAGTACGGTCTCCTTATATATCTCTAGTTGATTATTTGTGGTTTGATCACATCTTCTTTTTTTTTTTAGTTCTTGGGTCTATAGGCAAAACTTTACACACTCACTCCTATGAGTTCCTGGATCTCCTTGCTGACTTTCTCAGCAGCTTCTTAGCAGAAATGTATGAGTGGTTCTAGCTCAACTCAGATCTCTTTTCAGATTTAACTTGTACAAAATTACATACTCTCTGCCAAATGTGTATATATAGACTTGTGCAATCAGTACATTCATCAGAAATGTCAGAATCTGTTAAATTATAACAGTTCTCTGGGAGTTAGACTTAATGTGTGCTGTATCCTGGAGGTGTTGAAGGTTGTTAGGCTATTAGGCTTTCTGAAGTGTGTTGTGTCTGATCTTCTAGAGTCCTGTTATCAGTCAGTTTTTTCCAACTTTGCTGCTATGGTCCTTCTCTGCACTGCTGCCTACCATAGTATACTATTCTACACTGCTGGAGGCCCATTGGACCAGGTAAGCATGTACAGTACTGTGCAAAGGTTTAGGCAGGTGTGAAAAAATGCTGTAAACAATGAAAGCTTTCAGAAATATAAATAATGATTGTTTATTTTTATCAATTTACAAAATGCAAAGTGAGCGAACAAAAGAAAAATCTAAATCAAATCAATATTTGGTGTTACTACCTTTTGCCTACAAACCAGCATCAATTCTTCAGGTGTATGATCAGTTAATTTTACCAAACAGGTGCTAATGATTATCGAATTTCACACGTAGGTTGAAACACAGTCATGTTTGGAACAACCTACCAGCTGAGTTCCTTCAAAAACTGTGTGCATGTGTACCTAGAAGAATTGATGCTTTTTTGAAGGCAAAGGGCGGTCACACCAAATATTGATTTGATTTAGATTTCTCTTTTGTTCATTCACTGCATTTTGTTGATTGATGAAAATAAATGATTAACATTTCCATTTTTTAATGCATTCTTTGTTTACAGCATTTTTTCACACCTGCCTAAAACTTTTGCTCATTACTGTATATAAATACATGTGCATTCAAATAGCCACATACATAGATTAACTTAAACTATCTTCTAATCTTGGTCCACAGGTCAAGTGAAAATATAAGTATGATGTATAAGCTCTACATCTTTCTACTTTTCATGATCTTGATCCTGCCATCACTGGGCCTCACTAGGTCAGTGTTCATCTTCTACTGTAAGCCACATACTATGCCTTAAAGTCAACATTAACATGAGGGACTAGGCCCTCAAAACAAACTATCAACTCTTATCAAGTTCTACATGGGACAGTACAAGTATTTGATCATTAAGAATGCATCATGCTTACCTGGCAGCTTAAATCCTCTGTTGCTTCTCAATGGACCATAATAACTTTGTAGCTTCACTACAAAACTGATGGACAACTTCAGACACCAGACATTTCTATTCTGATTGACTGCATTAGAGCGGTAGGGAAAGCTTTAAATATACTGCCTCTTCCTTCACAGCCTGGATGTGTTTTTTCGGTGGCTGTTTGACACTCATTCAGAGCAGAAGCTACGGTTTGAGTAAGTTAAGTTTGGTCCTCTTTGTTTACTTCTATTTCCTCTCTATGTGATTAACCAGTTAATTACCAAATTAGGCATAAGTATGTATCCACCTCTAACGGTTAATTGGTAAAATAACTGATGGTCCGTCTTTCCTTCCTCAGTTGTGTGTTTTTGCCAGATCAGGGGGCTTTCTTTGTGAACTATGTCATTGCTGCCGCACTGGTGGGCTCTGGGATGGAGTTGCTGCGGTTACCAGGGTTGCTGCTGTATACTGTTCGGATGGCATTTGCACGCTCAGCTGCAGAGAGAAAACATGTCAAACAGGTGAGTCAATGACACTCAATTCTGTACCCCATTCCCTGTTTGATTTAGTGAATTTGACTGAATAAAATGAAAATGAAATGGCTCTGTTTATTTGTTGGGTACAAAAAACAGTTTTTAAAGCATTTTCTAAAGACCACTTGAGCTACTCTGTACTTAAGTGTTATACAGCAGGATTGCCTAAACTGTAAAACAGACCAAAGCTGTGAGGAAATTTTATTTGCCCTGCCCCAATCCTTAATGAGAAGATACTTACATTATATATTTACAGCTGTTGTAATGCACTCTAGTGATTATATAAGACTGCCTTATATCCCTTGCACTAAGCCTAGACTGGCCATTTATATTCTGTAGCATAGGAAGTTAAAACCTCACCAGATTACACAGAGAAAACATGAAAATGAAGTTTTTTTTGTGTATAGCATACTCGTATGTTCCTTTTAAGTTTGTTTTTCTGAAGTATTTTTTTATAAAATATATAGTTATAAAATGCATTTTTACATTTTTTAATTGTTTTGACTTTTTGGTCCTTTGTCCACCATAGATATTGATTATTTGACACTAAAGTAAAACACTCTTGTTTATGTAGTATTTAATACATATTTACACAATATTTTACACAATAATTTACAAAACATTTCTGTATTTTTATTGCAATTTCGGCTGAGTGAAGAATCAGGCATATGAGTTTGAATATGGAGCAATGTATGGATGGACTCTCTGTGTCTTCACGGTCATTATGGCCTACAGCATTACTTGTCCTGTTATAGTACCATTCGGTAAGAGAACTTCACGCCAGTACTTTTTATATTATTTGTCTTTTCATTTACTCATTTTCTGCCGGCTGTTGCCAGTCATTAATTTGTCATAAAAAGGTGGTAAGAAGGTTGAGGCTGACAGCATGTGTAAAAAATTAATTGTTGAACTTAACCCAGTTGTAGGGTTAATTTGGACAAATGATTCTTATTTTAAAATGTATAACCTTTGGCCCCAAATGTCAATCTCAATTCATATGTTATGAGTCATTTAATGATCCTAAGCCAATCTGGTACTACTTTAAAATTGAGTACCCAACAAAAGAAGATAAGAACAACTAACTTAAAAGAATATATACATTAATAAGTGGTAATGTAAACCATAAGCAGCATAATTGTTGTGTACATAAGGATTTATGGATAAGCCACTTGTTGGTATAAAGCTATTTAGTGCTACAAAACATATTTTGGTACACACACAAGAAAAAAACAAAGATCTCAAGCCTTGACAATGTCCATTTGAAAAGAACCTGTGGGAAAAATAGTAAATCATAGCTGGTCATGAAACCAGTTTTAGCCAGCAAGATGTCTGACAGAAATATCCCCTGTCAGTAGATACCAACTGTAGAACCTTTCGGCAAAAAAACAAACTCCACATTCATCATTAAGAATGTAGTACTCCTGTCGATATTGATGTAGAGTTTTAGAACTTCCCTCTTGTTTTATGCTTTTTCCATCTTGGCTGACAAGATGAATGAACACTGCTCCATACATAAGAAAATCAGATAGTTGTATGAGCCAAAAAATCTGAAAAATTGAGTATTTAATTCTGAAAACACCATACAGACAATAACCTCTGTTCCCTGATATGCTGATTTGGAAATATAATTAACAGTTTTACCACATTTTTATACACACACATAAATAAATAAAATTATTGTGTATGTAAATATAAATATCTTGATTTAAGATATCTTTTAATCTGAGTGCTAGGGGTTATAAAGCTTATATCCATAAAAGCAGCTTTGCCATGGCAGGTATGAAGTAGTTTTTGATGCGTGAGCTTAGTGTTTTTTTTTTTTGTTTTTTTTTTCCTCTTTGTACTTGTGCAGGTTTTCTATATATAACCTTGAAACATATGGTGGATAAGCACAATCTGTATTTTGCCTATTTGCCTGCTTGCCTTGACCGTCAAGTACATCTGGGTGCTGTCAATCAAGCACTTGCTGCACCAATTATCTGCCTTTTCTGGCTCTACTTCTTCTCTGTCCTGCGGACAGGTAACAAACACTAGAAACAGTGACAAATTCAATTCTAAGCAAACTGTTCAGAATTTCTAATTATTTGGAATATTCTTCAGTGTTGTTTCTGACTGTGTGTTCTTTTTTTTTTTCAGGATTCATGGCTGATACTTCTCTCTTTACGTTAGTTGTTCTGTGTGCGACCATTTTTATTGGCATTAGTTACACCTGCTTTGGTCACTTCAAATACCTCAGTCCCCACAATTATATTGTAAGTTAAAATTCTTAATACAATTTTCCATGTGTTGTTTTTGCCATAAAAAAAACACAAAAGCAACTTCAGTAATAATCTTTTAAAAATAACTATAGATTAAGGATTATTCATATTTTGGCCTTTGTGTACATATGATAGGTACACAAAGGCCAGAATATCAGAATTTGATCTGATGGAGCAATTATATAAATTAATAAATACATATACAAATAATAAAATAGTACAAAAGACTAATCATATAGGAGTTATATAGGTTAGGTCACAGATAGACATGGATGGGTAAAGGAATAGATTATTACTTGCGTTTAGCTGTGATCTATGTGCGATCATAGCAATAATTTATACATACAGGTTTCTTTGAGTATCATTATTAATGTGCGTGTGTGTGTGTGCGCGCGTGTGTGTGTGTATGTGAGAACTGCATAGGTTAAAGAAGAAGATGAAAACTCTGACAGATCTTCAGAAAGTTCCACTAGCTCAGTAAGTTTACTAATTTTTTTTCATGTGATGTACAGATGTTTATGAGATAACGTTTCAATAATATTAATTATCCTCACAGTTATTTACACTGTTACTTATTGTCTGTTTCCTTTAAAGAATATGATTGCAAAACACAAAATTTGAATGGAGTCATATGTTTTTCAGGCATTTTTAAACAAAAATAATTTTACCCTATTTACCCAAAGCAGATATACACACGCAGTGCTGAATTTTGTGTGGGATGGACATGAATGCCATCCATTCTCCCTCTTATTAAAAAAGCCCACCTTTACATGGATGAATGTTGTTATTACCTATGAACTCTGCTATCCATATTTCTGTTTCATCCATATTAAGTATTTACACAAATCAAAATGCCTTTGCACGAAATGTTGCACAAAAGCAACATAAGTCATTGTTGGACACACAGGCTGCTGAAATTTATAGTCAGTTGTAGTTGAAAATCCAAAGGTTTAATGCAGTGGTATAAAGCTTTGAATATTGCTGACATGAAAGCTACTAGAAAATACTTTTTGTTTGTCCTAAAACAAGAATGAATTAAGTATAGTTAAAAATGTATGGTTCATAAGTGCAAAACATGTTTTAAAATAGAATAGAATAGGCTTTATTGTCATTGTACAAATGTATAACGAAATTGTGGGGGGTGGTTCGCCTAATGCAATATATAAATATAAAACCTAACAAAAAACAAACATTTCACACTAGACAAGGATTACCAAGAGTTTCCTGGTGAGCTAAATTTGCAATATTTAAGGTGCTGTGTGCATATGTGTTGGTGGTGTTTGGAGCATGGGGGGGGGCTATTGAGTGTTTAGGGTTCTAATGGCCCATGGAAAAAAAACAGTTTTTAAATCTAGTCGTGTGTGACTTAATGGATCTATAACGCCTTCCGGATGGCATCAGTTCAAACAGATGATGAAGAATCTTCAATGATGGCCTTAATTTTCTTGCGGCAGTGAGATGTGGATATTTCAGATATGGAGGGTAAGGGGCAGCCGATATTACATTTACGTTACATTTACGGCATTTAGCAGACGCTCTTATCCAGAGCGACTTACATGTCCTAATTACAGGGACAGTCCCCCTGGAGCAACTCAGGGTTAAGGGTCTCGCTCAGGGACCCAGTGGTGGTAGTGCTAGAGGTGGGATTCGAACCGGGGACCTCTTGATCCAGAGGTCCATAGGCAAGTACCCTACCACTAGACCTAAATCGGCATAAATGCAGATAATTTTTTGAGCGGCATTTATGACCCCCTGCACAGCTTTCCTGTTCTCAACTGTGGAACCCGTATACCATGCTCCCAGTATGTGAGTACACTCACAGAAGAGTGATAGAAGGCCAGCTCAACTTCCTGTCCAGCTTGTTTTTCCTAAGGACACGCAGGAAATATAATCGCTGTTGAGCCTTCTTCACTAGAGCTTTGGTGTAGTAAGTCCAGGATAGGTCAGCTGAGATGTAGATGCCCAGGAACTTGAGGGAAGTGACCATTTCCACACGTTCTCCGTCTATGAGCAGAGGGATGTAGTCATAATGTGCTTCCTAAAGTCCATGATCAGTTCTTTAGTTTTGAGGACATTCATTGACAGATTATTCTCTGAGCACCAGAGGGACAATTTCTCCACCTCAGCCCTGTATGCTGTCTCATCTCCATCTGTGATGAGCCCCACCACAGTGGTATCATCTGCATATTTGATGATGGCGTTGAGTGGGTTGAAGTGCAGTCGAAAGTGTACAGGGCGTACAGTAGAGGACTCAGCACACAGCCCTGGGGAGAGCCGGTGCTTAGTGTGAGTGAGGAAGAGAGGTGATGCCCAAGTCTGACAGATTGAGGACGGTGTGTGAGAAATTGTTTTATCCATCTGCTGGTGGGAAGGGGGATCTGTAAAGGTATTAGTTTATTGATTAGAATGTCCGGAATGAGTGTATTGAAAGCTGAGCTGTAGTCCACAAAGAGCATCCTCATGTAGCTCTTCCGGTTCTCCAGGTGACTCGGCGCTTTGTGTGGCGTGACAGCGACGGCATCTTCGGTGGATCGGTTCGCTCTGTAGGCAAACTGGTAGGGATCCAAGGTCGGAGGAAGGCAGTTTCTGATGTGCTGGGAGACCAGTCGCTCGAAGCACTTCGTGATTACAGACGTGAGAGCTATGGGTCTGTAATCATTGAGACTGTTTATGGCAGGTCTTTTTGGGACCTGAATGATAGTGGAGGCCTTCAGGCATGTAGGTAACATGGCGAGAGTCAAAGACAGGTTGAACAGCTTGGTGAAGATCCCTGTCAACTGGTTTGCACATGCCATGACCACTGCCCCTGGGATGCCATCAGGTCCAGCAGCTTTCCTGGGGTTTACTGCCCTCAGGGTTTTCTTCACCTCGTGCTCTTGGAGAGAGAGAGGGCAGGGGTCACAATTACTTGGATCAAAGGGGGCAGCGGGTGCTGGATTGAATTGGTCTCAAAGCGAGCATAGTAATTGTTCAACTCCTCTGCCAGTGTGCTGCTGCTGCTGCTGCTGGAGGGTGAGGGACTCCGGCCTCTATAGTTGGTAAGGGCCTGGATGCCCCTCCACATCTGCCGTGGGTTGTTATCCAACAGATAGCCTCCCTCTTCCCCCTGTAGGCCTCCTTTGCCAGATGGATGCCTCTCCTCAGGTTAGCTCTGGCAGTGCTGTACAGTGAGCTGTCTCCATTCCTGAAGGTCCTGAACATCTCTCGTCATCCAGGATTCCTGTTTGGAAAAACCTGGATACGTTTATTTACTGACACGTTCTCTACACAGCTCCTTATATAGAAGAGGACGGTCTCTGTATGTGTCTCAAGGTCCCATTCAAAGATGTTCCAGTCAGTACGAGCAAAGCAATCTTGTACAATAAATACAAAAAAATAAAATAAAAATAGGGAAAAATGCATTGGTGTGGGGAGCCTCCAGCTGCTGCGTCCGTGCGCGCCGCCATTTACATTTACATCTGGCTGCTGGATACAAAAATGTCTCTCAGCATGCACTGTCTTCAGAACACAGCAACCTGTAACTCATCTGGATAAATAGAACCAGCAGTTTGGAATCAGCCATGCTTCATCATCATATTTTTCAAGCATAACACAGATGCATTATGGTGTTGTTGGAGCGGTGGGATTTATGTGCATTTGGTTAGCTTGGTAAGGCTGCTGGATTACCATAATCATACTCCTGGTTCTGTTTGCTACTACTGACATTTAGTAACAAATAGATTTACTTTAAATAATAATTCTAGAAAGGGAAATTACGTACATTAAATATTGTTTATAACAATTAATATATAAATACATTTCTTAAAAGAAATTAGATAAATTATGTGCACTTTTATGTGCATATTTTTAAATTTTTTATTTTTATTGCTGGATTTCAAAATTGAAAGCAAAATTTAAATTTGATTAATTAAGCAGTCCAATGTTCTGGTGAAGAACTAGATGACTAGTTGGTAATAACCATACTATAGCATGACCCATGGTATAATCAATGCTTACTACAGCTCTGCTGAAAGATATTAAACCATCACAGACCAAATCCCACTGATTTAAATTCAAGGAACTTTGTAAATAACTAGATGTGACATGTGGAGCCAAAAGGAATAGAATAGTAACTAATTAACATATTTAACCAAAATATATTTTACTTCGGTAATACACATTCTTGTCTTTTTCAGGTGTACCTTCCTAAGATTTTGAATCCTGACCCTGTTTCCCAGTCCTCCAACAGATTCAACCCTCATCTATCATATGGCACCACAGACACAAGCCCTGGTTTTGTCAGTACTGAAGAAGAGCAGCAGGACTCTGACATCTAGCAGCGTAATCCATCTACAAATTCTCTTTAACCCAAAGTTTATCCCTCAGCTTTAGTTCTGGCTGTTAAAGAAGTGGAAGTCAAGGCAGGTCTTTGTTTTGGAGTTTCCTGTGCTTGATCTGAAGGCACACCTGTATTCCTGGGAATTCCTCAGGGACCTCTATGATCAAATGACTCTAAAACAGATCAAAATAAATAAATAATAAAGGTCTGGAATGAAATTAAGAGTGTGGGCAAAGACATATGATGGGAAAAGTATCTTCCAGTGAAGGGACCATATGATTTTAAAATATCTTTTAAAGTATATATTTATGAAAAAACAATGGATTAACGCTTTTGGGGTTGCTCAGAAACAAAGCCATCTTGCCAAAGAACTTAAACCTTTCCAATCAAGCCCCACCTACTTTCAATGAAGTATATTTCAGTTTAGCTTCATGAATGTTGTTTATGGACCTTTTGCCCAAGAGGAAAAGCCAGATTGCTTACTTTTCATAGTGGAGTCTCTAAACAATATCATTTTTCTAAATTACTCAAATGAAAAGTTAAAAAATCATTTACTCTCTTACGAAAAGGAAGGTTGTTGCATCATTATAACTACATGGATTTTATGATTGGAAATTTGGCTTTTGATATGATTTTGAATTTCACACTTGTGCCTACATTGTTTTTATCATAGTTCATTGTATGATCTATATGTATGTCTTAAGTTCTCTTTATGCTCTGAGCTGAGGGAGTGTGCACGTGCAAGGAGACACGTTTGTCTGTCTGGTGGATGAGTGGTGCTTTAAAATCCTCGCCACTAGATGATGCTGTTGCTTTTTTACATTTTTTTTATTTTTTTTATTTTTAAAAACAGCGTACTCTGTGTGTGTGGGTGAGAGTATTTGTTCTCAAGTGTATGAATTATGTGATTAGAATAGGAACAGCTTTGGATTTGCTGTGCAGGTTTAACCACCATACAATGAGTCTCATGAACCTAAAACCGTGATTTTCTCGGTATTGTGTGAATGAACAAGGCCCGGGCGCATTAAACATGGTGCGTGTGTTGACACACTCCTGTTCACCCAATACCCTGCTAATTAGTGGTGTTAGAGCCTCTTAAACGAATGCTGCAAAATCCTGCAGGGCACTAGTCCCCGACTATTGTGCTGATGGGCAAAGTCCGCTTTGGGACAAACGTCCTATTTTTCCCTGAGAACACACGGACTGTCAGTATGTGTTTCTGTGAGTGAAAGAGAGAGAAGGCAGAAGAACATTGATGTATGGCTGCTCTGTACAGTTTTGGCATCTAAGGTATATATTTAAAGACTTTTTTCTAAGCTGAAAGTGACTACATACTCATGCATTTCAGTGGCTCATAAAAACAGCAAGCTGGCTTTTTGGCCAATTTTTATGGCGGAATTATAGACGTTTCTTAGGTGGGAGTTATACAACTCAAATTTCTACATTTAAAAAATGATTGAGATAACCAAAACCAATGACTGAGGTAACCAAAGTTATTCAAAGTGGTTTGACATTCTGAGAGAAACCTATTTGGTCACAGTGGTGGTGATTGGAACCAGATGAGGTGAAAGTGAAAGTGATAACCCTCATCATTGTGAAATGCAGCACGCCACAACACAGCGAAATACAGCCTCTGCGTTTCACCCATACACACACCTGCAGCAGGGGGCAGCTATTGTAAGCACCCGGGGAGCAGTGAAGAACCCACAATCTTCCGATCTGGGGCAAACTAGGCCCAACCACTAGGCCACCGCTGCCCTAAAAGTGTTTAATGCCTATAAAAGCTGCACCACACAATGTTTTTATATGAAAAATGTTATTACATTGCTTGATATCTCAGACATTGTTTTCTGTATTTTCACTGTCTACAGGCACATGAGGGGTATTAGGGAAATTAGTTTGGGGGAAAAAATGCACTTATTTAAGAAATGCAGATGAAAATGAACTTTTTTCATGGTCATTGTGAAACGGCACAGTACACAATGAAATAACAAAATGCAACTTTTGCTTTTAACCCACACACGAGTAGCAGGGGGCAGCCATATCTGGGGAGCAATGATGGGGACGGTACCACTCATCACTGGTGGTTTTAGAAAGTAAACCAAATTTATAGCTTCTGCCTAAACTGATGGGCTGAACTTTCCCAGTATCTCCAGTTACCAGATATATTTAAAAGCATTGGTTTCACAATTACAGCATTTAGCTGACACTCTTAAACACAGGGACAGTCCTCCTGGAGTAATTTGGGGTAAGGGTTTTGCTCAGGAACCCAGTGGTGGTAGTGCTGGATGAGGGATTTGAACCTGTGACCTCTTGGTCCTAATAGTCCTTGGTCCTATAGTATTAGTATTAAGAAAATGAAAAAATGTTTTTCATTGGCCTTCCGTATTTAACTTTTCTGAGAGATGTCCTAAATCATTGTTTTGCTATGTGTGCTGCAGTACATATACTTAATCTACAGCAAGCACTTTCTTTCTTAGATGCGTTGAAAGGTCATCAGGTCTACTTGGCTTGACTAAGAAGGAGAGTTTTTTTTAACGATATTGTGCCAGAAATTAAAACAGCATGCAAGACATTTCCCCTGTATGTTTAATGTCTGTGCATTCATGTGGAGTGTATTGTCAATTGCAGTTATGCTGCACTGCACATGCTATAACTTCTAGGATATAACATGAGCTGAGAGATGGCAAATGCTAAATATTGCTTTAAATATTGCATTCATGTCTAAATTATATGTGGTTATTCTTGCAAAACCTTGTGCACAATACAGTTGTTAGATTTTTTAAATGTATAGTTTCATTCCAAAAAGATGGACTAGCCTGAAATGGCTAATGGCTTTTATAGCCTGTGACAATGAACTTTGAGAGCATTTAATAGTCTGACTTGAACAATTACCAGAGGATGAGTTCTGGGGGAAAAAAAAAACCTAAAATATAAGTAACATTTAAAAATCCAGCAAACAGATTGGCAAGTGTTTTTGTGCGAAGGCTGATGAGGGTGCCTCATGTGGCAGCATGCACAGACCACAAAGTAAGGCTTTCTGGGATTTTTTTATGTACTCCGGGTGTAAAGGACGCTGGCAGTCAAAGCAATGCTAGAGATTTGGTGACTATTTAGTAACTTAGTTATTTAATGTCAGTGTATGTATTCCTAAGGCATTTATAGGAGACCTGTATGGTGCCTGTATGGTAAACTGCATGGATGATGTAAAATAATACCATACAGTATACCAGCACACTCTCTGTAACTAAGATTCAAGAGGTTTTCAACAAGAGGAATGTACTCAGGAAAGCATTGGTGAAGGGGGGGGTGTGTGTGTGGGGGGAGGGGTGTCTGTTTTAATGGACTAGTCTGGCCATCTTTACAGCGTTACGAGAGAAAACAAAATAGAAGAAAAAAGCTGCAGCTGTTCAAGCTCAGTTTTGCAGGGTTCCCTTGTCAAAAAAGGGGGAACTGACAGATATCAGGGTAATGTTACCACTCCCACATGAATGAAGGGTGGAAAAGGGAGTGGGGGATGAGTCAGTACAGTAGGGTCTCTTTGTTTTTTTTTCTATTTGCTTTTCTCTATTTTTGGTAATTCATAACACAAGATTTTTTCTAATCTCCAAAAAATGTAGCCTAAAATGAAATAAATAAATAAATAAAAAATACCCATAAAACCCAGTCAACACAGAGTTTTCATATGATTTTTGTAATTTAACTCTCATGTCAAAAAGAACCCTCAGTCACCCGTTCAACCAATTAACCAAATTAATTTGACAAAATGGATACATGACATCAGCCATATCAAAGACTGATTGCTGCCAGCCATTTTGAATCTAGACATCACTTAAATACAAACTTTTTACCAATATAATTTCATATTCCATGTCAACAATTCCATGTCAACAAACGACACCATATGTCTTTATCAAAAGAAATTAGAGAAGACTAAATAAACTTATTGAAAATTATTAGCCTGCAAAAAAATCAACTTCTCACACTTTGGGACTCATCACACTTTGAGTATCATCTCCAAATCAGGAAAACACAGAGCAGTGGAAAGCCTGCCAGAGAATGGATAGCCTAGCAAAATTAATCCAAGAACACATACAAAACTCATCCATGAAGTCACAGACCAACTACCTAGTTCATGATCACTATTCATGATTCCATCAGCAGTAAGATAGTGGGCAGCTTAATTACCCCAAAAACATCTTAAAAGTCCAAAAAAGTGTAACTTTTAAAAAAGACATGGGCCCTTTTAAATCCAGCATAAAACTAATACAGCTTTCCAAAATACGAACATCATTACCACAGCCAAACATGGTGGTTGTAGTCTGATGTTATGGAGATGCTTTCCTGCTTAAGGGCCTGGGAGAAATTCAGTTCTATTAAAAGAAAGCCACATTTGGAGCTGGGTGTTGAGTTTCTGACCTTCAGTTAATCACAAGAACATTTGAATAAGCAAGAAAAACAAGAAATGTTTTACGGTGCTGAACATAATGCACCTGTGATGGGGCTTGTAGTTTACTGGAAGACATAAGAGGATTATTTTTGTTACTTTTAAAATCAGTGATTGACAACAGGCTATGCGTTTGCATATGCCCAATTTTTCAATCTATGACAGTTTGATCATGCTGGTGATGGTGATAAGTGATAATGAGATTTTATGCTCAAACTCCCTTTTGATTTAAACACCAGACAGGTCTACTAATGAGAACACAGTTTATTAATGTTTATCAGTCTAAAAGTGTACTTTGTCCAACAACATGTGAGCAGTACATTTTTTTTTTAAGATCTTCAGGATGTCTACACACCAAGAAAACATCTCTGAAGTTAGAAACACTCAACTAGAGTTGTGATTTGTTAAAACTTTCACAGCACATAGTAAAAAAATTCAAAATTGGAATGGTAAAGGCTAGTTTTATGATATCAATCAACAAACTGTTGTGCAGACTTTATGCCAGAGTACAGGAAGTGGTCAATAAAGGTATGTAGAAGGCTTGTGAGAGTCAAAAACAAACAAACAAAGAAAATTGGCACAACCCACAGCCTCATGGACCTCACAAGCATGTGTAGCAGGGCAAAACCACTATTGCCCAATTGGTTTAGGACCTCAGAGAAGAATTGGATTGATCTGTCCCCTGTATTTTTCTGGCTGAAGTTGACATTCTCACAGCATAAAACCTGATCCTGAAACAGCGCTGATGCAGCAAACATGCTGTGGATATGGTCCCTTTAAAACACTGCCTTTGTTCTATTGAGTTCATCTCATGGTTCAGTACACACTTTAGAGAGCCTTGTTCCAGCTGGTTTTGGATTTTATGCTGTTGAAATACTGGAGCTTGCTAATTGTTGTTGCAGTTGGAAGGGGACCTCGTCTGGCCGTGGGATAATTTAGAATGGTCCAGCACACTTGGGCAAATGTTCAACCTCTTCTCCTTCCCTTGCCTCTATAACACATACATTAATGTTCCATTCATTACTGAAAAACTGTAGCTTAGTGTGTACTGAATAGCACTAAGTAGGAATGCACCAGCTTGGCATTCTGGCAGGGAGCTAGTTTATGTTCTTTATTCATCTGTGATTGATGAATCTGACCTCGTAACCCCGCATTTGAGTGAGTGATTTCTTTGCTAGCTGACCCCAAAGCACAAGTTCTCTTCTGATCTCTCTCTTTACTTGAAATGATTAATTCCATGGAAACACTGGTGATCTACAGGATTCTTAGTGATAGGAGCATGGTGTGAGCCACAGCCCTACACATTGGGACATTCAGCTTCAGTGTGACAGGCCTTAAAAAAAATCCCTGCCAGACATTTAGTAAACTGCCAATGTTTCAGACTGACATACTCCAAGAAGTTTCTGTATTCATGACCAGAAAATATTTGCCAGTTAGTCCATGAAAGCTTAGCCTTGGATGTGCAATATACCCTCACTTTATAAATATAAGATTATTCTCAAAGAAAATCTTTTTCTGGCTCCTCGGGCAGCCATTGCGGAAACACTTTTGCAAAATTCCTTCCATATGCATTTTTTTCTTTCTGTATCCCTTTCTTTTCCTGACCTCCACATCCTGCCATCTGTCTTCCTGCCTAAAATATTCCATGTACGGAGCTGTACTGGAGTACAGAGAAGTGTGTGTGGTAAGGTTAAAAAAGGGCAGATATCTGTTTCACAGCAATGTTGAGTAGCTGATGTCTGTTTCGATAACTTGCAGCTGTCAATAATGAATCTTAATACAGAGAGCAACAATGTCAAACAGAATAACATAAAATGTGCATTCAACATTTAAAAAAAGCTCAGCTCACTGTAGTCATTGAGCACAGAGATGCAAAATTAATTTCATGAAATTACTATCATGTTTAATGAACGAGATGAGAAAACAATCCATGTGTCAGTCAGAGAGAAAGAGAGAGAGGGGGCAATTGTGTATGGTAGTAATATGTATAAATGTAAAAGAAAATTTTACCTTCTCTTTGATTGTAACATCCAGTAGACACTGCATATACAGTACCACAGTATGCTAAATAAGAAACTGTACAGTAAATAAAACATTTTGCTTACACTTGCTGGGGTTTGTCAGGAAGGAAATCCAATATCAGGGTACACAGAGTAGAACTGAAACCATGTCCTTGTATCTTCTGGATTAACTTGGAAGGAATGCATGTGCTGAATGTATTGCTGTAAACCAGCATTAACGGCCAAGCATAACAGATCTTGTTCTCCAAGTGTGCTAGTGTGTTGTGAAGTGCAAAGGGTAAAACATTCTCAGCTGATCTGTCTTGCTGTTTCTGATATGTAAACTTTCCAAACTGTTCATGGTAACAGGTATAAATACAACTTTTTACATTTACATTTACGGAATTTAGCAGACGCTCTTATCCAGAGTGACTTACATATCCTAATTACAGGGACAGTCCCCCTGGAGCAATTCAGGGTTAAGGGTCTTGCTCAGGGACCCAGTGATGGTAGTGCTTGAGGTGGGATTTGAACCTGGGAACTCTTGAGCAAATACCCTACTAGACCACTAGACCACCACCACCCTAGGTCACTATTTTTTTAATCAAGAGATGGAAATAAAAATTTTTCACATTTACAGACCTGCTGTTCCTAAGCAAGCTTCATCTGGATGACTGTATTAATGATATTTAAATATTTTAGGGTCAGTAGATCTACTTCTTTGTCATTAGATAATAGTGACCTTTGCAAATATTTAGTTTTTTTATACATTCCCCTCCAAAATTACTATGACAACAAGAGACAATTTCCTTTTTTTTCACGTTGGTTTGAGATCAAAATATGAATGAGATGATGTGGTCAGATGTGGTATTTACATCTAGATATGTTAAATTACATAGAACATTGCACTCTTTGTATCTGACCAATAGCCGAGAAACATTTCACCATCACTGGGCATAGCTAGTCCGACTATTTGGAATATCCTGAAAAAGAGCAAACCAATGGTGTACAGAGCCACAGAAATCATGACCAACCTCCACAGGGCAGGGGTAGGGGTATCATAATACACTATTCGAGAAAGAAATATTGCAATACAGACCAGACCACAAGATGCAAACCACATCAACTGCAAAAAAAACATGGAAAAATAAGACCTTGTTCTGACCCTCCAAACAGAGAGTACAAGACCTCCATTTGGAACGGAATCAAATATATTCTTTACTGAGATTTCATCATGAAGATATAAGGCTGATAACTGTCTCACTGGCTGCGGGAATAAGCCTTGTACACAGTGCACCAAGAAAGTATTCACAGCCCTCCACTTTTTCCACATTTTGCTGTTACTGTCTTATTCCAAAATTGATTAAATTTATTTGATTGTCAGATTGGCTGGGTGGCCAGCACTAGTAAGAGTCCTGGTAGATCCAAACTTCTTCCATTTATGCATGATGGAGGCCACTGCGCTTATTGGGACCTTCAATGCTGCAGCAGTTTCTCTGCAGCCTTTCCCAGATCTGTGTCTCAATACAATCCTGTCTCTGAGGTCTACAGACAGTTCAGTGGAATTCATGGATTGGTTTGTGCTCAGACATGCACTGTCAGCTATGGTGCTTATAAAGGTGTGTACCTTTCCAAAATGCATCCAATCAACTGTATTTACCAAAGGTGGACTCCAGTCAAGTTGTAGAAACTTCTGAAGGAAGATCAATGGTAACAGGAGGCACCTGAGCTCACTTTTGAGTGTCATGGCAAAGGCTGTGAATACTTATGTACATGTTTTATTTTTGTTTTTATATTTAATAAATTTGCAAAAGTTTCAAGCAAACCTTTTTTTCAATTTGACATTAAGGTAAAGAATTTTGAGGTAAAAAATGTACGTAATTAATTTTGGAATAAGACTGTAACATAGCAAAATGTTAAACTTTCCAGATGCACTATATGTGTGTAGCAATCACTGGCATGGCCTGTACAGATTTCTGTACCATTTTTGAGATTTTATATTTATATGTTTTGCTGCAGAAATGGTTTCATCCAAACATAGTTTTTGTTTTGTGCACTAATCATCTATATTGTTCAATTGGTTGCTCTTGTCAAATAAATAGTATGTATATGTTTTTGATTATTGATATTACATATGGATATTATTGTGTTGCTTTTACAAATGATTTTAATATTAAACCAGTTTCAATGATCTTACTCTGTTTATTATTTTATTATTGACTTATACTCAGATTCCACTTTACAACAAACAAACAAGCAAATAAATATGTGAATGGTTGGATGGATAAGTGAATGAATATATCTATATCTATATCTATATCTATATCTATCTATCTATCTATCTATCTCTCTCTCTCTCTCTCTCTCTCTCTCTCTCTCTCTCTCTCTCTCTCTCTCTCTCTATATATATATATATATA
>CM029372.1:0-171454 GCA_017165825.1 Hepsetus odoe | reverse complement strand
ATATATATATATATATATATATATATATATATATATATATATATAGGTCAAAGCGCAGCAGACAATGAACCACAACGAATATATATATATATATATATATATATATATATATATATATATATAGGGGCAGCGGTGGCCTAGTGGTTAGGGCGGTGGCCGCATGATCGGAGAATCAGGGGTTCGAACCCCTTCCCAATAAGTTGCCCTGAGGTACCCTTGAGCAAGGTGCTGTCCCCGTCACGCTCCTCCCTGCGATGGGCTGGCGACCTGTCCAGGGTGCGTCCCCAGTCCTTCGCCCTGTGTGCGCTGGGTTGGACTCCAGCACTCCCCAGCACTGTCTCTCTGGAAAAGAGAGATGATGGAATGATATAAAACAAATATACAGAGATTGACTTACTTAGGTCTTCTCTAAAGCAAACATGTCAAGGTTCAGAGGGTGTGCAACCCTACCCCATAAAAAATCCATTACTTCAATACCAGCACTCAGAGAAGAGTGAAAATATGGCCAAGAAGATGAAGAGGGGGAGGGAAAGAGACAGAAGACTGGGCCTAGGAAGAGGTAGATGGAGAAAAGAAGAGGGGAGGGGGCAGGAGATAGTGGTGCTGAAGGTAAAACGATTGAGATGAGGAAAGAGGAAAACAGAGGTCCAGTGGAGAGAAGAGGAAAGAATGAAAGGGACTGAGAAAATTATATAAAGAATAAAAAGTGTAGAAGAGGTAAATATTATCTCAACGTCTCAACGTAAAGATTATCTCAAACTGGAAGAGGTAAATATTATCTCAACGTTTGCACAGGCCTAGTGAAAGCAGAGGGTCACCCTGTACCAGATTACACAGAAGCTTTTTACCAATCCATACACCCTTTTGTGAAAAGGGCCAGTTGTGCAAATCTTGTTAACTCTCTTACTTTTCCTTGTCTTCTTTTTTTATACATTGTGATGGACATATATTGCATGTAAATGTATGTAACATTGTATTGTTTGTAAACTGTGTTTTTTTACATATTTATAATTTTTATAGTACATTGTGTGTGTGTGTGTGCTATAAATGTCAAAAAGGTCAAAAAGAGTAATATTATTACAAGTCTTATATTTTTAGTATCAGGAAAATAAAGCAGGAGAAAAGCACAGAAAGTTACACAGACCCCGACACTAAGTATAAAATTAAATCTGTTGATATTTAACTATTTAACCAAGTCTTTACTCTTCTGCCCCCTTCTTTCAGTTTTTCCTTGTTAAACCCACCAATTACAGCTGTGTCCTCTGTTTAGAAGATCCTGCCATCAACTCTGAGATCATTCAGCTAGACACAAAATTCACACAAGCAGCTACCCGCATACACTTAATCTGCCGCATACATTTCTTTCACATCTGTGTCTAAAATTATATAGAGAGATAATGAGACAACAAGGCCTGAGTATACAAATTACATCACATTAACAGGCCTTAATGCTTTTAGACAAAATTAGAAATGCACCAAAATAAATTTGAAAGGTGTTTCAGTTTTTCACCTATGTGTAATAAAGAAACTGTTAGTGAGAAAATGAGTCAACATGAAAGAAGATTAGAACACCTGAGCTCGAAACTGTTACAAAGACTTGAATTAAAATTTGCCGCAGTAGCCCACCACCTCCCCCAGTACCTTCTTGTGGTGCATCTTAATCCTGCTTAATGTGAGTGAGTGGGTGAGTTACTGACTTAGAGATGCATTCTATGAGAAAACGTTGTGTGTGGACGCAGGACTGAACATGTGTGCTTAATGTACTTAAAAATAACATGAAAAAGAAAAACATTCAGATCACACATCTCAGTGCTCATATCCCTGAAAATAAACATATTTTATTCACAAAAGGACATTTATGTATATTAGGCATCCGTACACCCTCTGTCCAATCATGCCCACCACTTGCCACAAGATGGCAAACTCAGGTAGCACAAAGCAAAAAAAATTACTTGTACTTAAATTTGCAATAACTTAGAAATGGTACAATCAATCTTATCACTTATCAAAATGCAAGCGCACTGAAGAAAATGACAGGGCAGACGTGTATGTATCTTGAGAAGCAGGCTGAAAAATCAAACATGAATAAGTGCAGTTGAGGTTAAGAAGAACAATTTGAAGATCAATATGAGTTTGCTGAATCAGCAGTGGGTGGCAAAGTGGTGTAGTGGGTGGCTATGTTGCGTAACAGCAAGAAGTTCCTGGGTTCGATTTCCAGATGGGGCTGTCTGGGTCCTTTCTGTTTGGAGTTTACATGTTCTTCATGTTCTCATGCATGTCAGATGGAGATTGGATGACTGGAGATGCTCAATTGCCCCTAGGTATGAGTATATGTGAGTGTGTATGTCTGTGTGTCCAGCAAGCCCTAAAAGCCCATGGGAAGAGTTCAAGAGTCCAAAAGAATGGAACCCATGACAATTTGAGAGTTCACTGCTTTGTGCTTTACAACTGCAGACTCAGATAATTGTACATAATGATCTTAGGCTCATTTGCAGTGTGTTGCCATTGACACCATTTTCATTAATCTCTTGTCACAAAGTTCTCATACTGATGTTTATCCATCAAAAAAAAAAAGGGGCAGCGGTGGCCTAGTGGTTAGGGAGTTGGCCCTGCATTGGAAGATTGTGGGTTCGATTCCCTCACAAATAGGTTGCCCTGAGGTACCCCTGAGCAAGGTACCGTCCCTGTCACTGCTCCCCGGGCGCTTTCAATAGCTGCCCACTGCTGCACGGTGTTTGTGTGCATGGGTTAAAAGCAGAGGTCCAATTTCGTTGTGGTTCATGGTTTGCAGTGCTGTGACCTCGCAATGACGAGGGTTGTCACTTTCACTTTCACTTTTTTCACTTTTTCATCCCTTCTGGAGCTCTGTAGTGAGTGATGCAAAATAAGTGTAAATGGCATTTCAGCATGGTGATTTGTAATGGTCTACAGCTTTGTTACTGAGCTGTTGTTAATTTTATTTTACAATAATAACACTTAACTAAGGCAGCAGGGCAATACTTTCATAAACTGACTTATTGTGATAGGTTTAAAGTCACTGAGTTACACTGTATGACCCATTGTTCTCACAGCATTTGTCTACAAGATTGTTGTCTCCTTGTGCTTAATTTTATGAACTTGTTAGTTAATGGCCGAAACATATCTGATGTATACACACTAATTCAGGGGTTGCGTCCATATACCTTTGGCCATATTGTACATATATAACTGCACACACACAAACATGGTTTTCCTATTTCCTTTTCAAGCTCTCACTCATGAGAGGGGCTGTTCTTGGCAGACTTGAAGATTTGGGTGTTCTTGGTGAAGGTTGGATGCCGTATGCAGTATTGTTTTATTCAGTTGAGGCTTAAACCATATTGTGGCAGGGTGTGTGTGTGTGGTGTGTGCCAGAATGTGTATGATATAACATTGTGGATGTCTTTTTTTTGTAAATCTCTTCTTTGTTCCCTTTGTTATCACATCATACGTGTCAGATTTTTCATTTTCTGTGTGTCAAGCAAATCAAATGTAATACAAAGGAATGCACAATAAGTAGCTTCACTTTGGCCTGGTGTGTGCGTGTGTGTGTGTGTGTGTGTGTGTGTGTGTGTGTGTGCGCGCGCATGCAGTGGCTGCTGTGGAATGATATGGGCTGAGCACACACTCTGAAGTGAACAGATATGAAAAATGACATTTAGAGCTGTCAGTGCTCTTTCTGTCTCTGTCTCTCTGTCTCTTTCTTTGTCTCTCTCTCTCTCTCTCTCTCTCGCTCTCTGAAACTCACGCATACACACACACACACACACACTGTTAGCACCCTTCTCAGCGTACTTGTCAGTCATCTCTGTGTCAGAACTGTTGGGTCGGGACAGGTGCACTGTAACACATTGCAGGAGGAATATACAACAGAGGCAAAAACAAACAGCGGGAGAACGCATAATAGGAAATCAAGTGAAGTGAACCTGACTCTCTCTTTCTCTCTCTCTCTCTCTCTCTCTCTCTGTCTCTCTTGCATCCTTGCATCAGTGTGTTTGACTGACAGGCTGGCAGAGATCAGTGTGAGGCTGAGGCGAGCAGGGTGACGGACCTGGAAGAACAGTAAGAGGGTTTATCACTGGTGCTTAAAGCGGTTGGAGGGGTGGAGTGGAGGTGGGGGTTGGGGCGAAAAAGAAGAAGAAGAGGGAAAAGAAGGTAGCAAAAGAGCTCAGGGAGAGAGAAAAAATAAAGAGGGGAGGAGGTGAGTGAGAGAGAGGAGGAGAGCCAGTGAAACAGAGCAGCTGCAGCAGAGAGAGAGAGTGAGAGAGAGAAAAGTGGTGCTGGTGGTGGTGGAAAGGGGGGTCGCAATGCCGGCATGGGATGTGACTGGATTCTCAATAAGCCCTGAGCCTCGAGCTGAGAAGCAGCTAGAGCTTCAGTGGCAAATGCTGCACACACACACAAAGGACTCACCAGTGTACTATAGGCCTGTTGCATTTTATGTGTCTAAAGTGGGACTGTTAGGATTATGGGGTTAAACTGAATTATTTGATTTTTAAACTATTCCTAATCACAACAGGCAGCAAATAGTGATTTTATTTATATACATTTTACATTTTCACTCTTGTATAGAAAAACTACTTAAATGGCTGAAATGACAGGTTTACTGAATCCATTTTCAATGTATGCCATTTAAATGCAAGCTTAATTACTCATTAAAGTCACTGAAAGATCATCAGTTGATAAAATTATCAGTAGTGTAAACAGCCATTTTTCAGCAAAGTTGAGTTCTGTGTAAATGCTTTACTACCTTTGAGCTGCAAAAAACAGACAAAGTCATCTCACTGCCAGAGCTCATAGCATCACTTTCATATTTTAATCTCCCCTGAGAGGTGGTTTTATCCTTTCATTACATAATATGCTCTTAGCTTTTTGGAGCTATAGCAAACCATTTAAAAAAGTTTCTTAGTATTAAAAAGGTTAATATGGTACATAGACACTGTTAAAATATTATAATGTTCATACAGTCCACATTTGGAAACTAAACTGCAAAAACAGTTTTTATGAAAACCACCACATTTATAAAAATCTGTCTTTTTACCTCACAGCTGATTAGCCCTGCCCATTCATTATGAAATTGTGAAGGATGACTTAGCCCAGACTACTTTTTGAAAGAGGTTTAATATAAGACATTCAATCAAAATAGAGATCCTTTACATATCCGTCTTTCTCTGAAACAATTTTTTTTTAATTCAACCAGTTCTTAAGTGAGTGTTCACAATTCTATACAGAGCCATTATCATAACTTTGAACCCCCTATAAAACTGCCAAAGGCTTCAGAACATAATTTTAAAGGCAAGTTGCAAGGAAAATGCTGGGCAGTATGCTGCTTCTTTACAGATGTTGGCCATGGCATCTTGCCAGCCTGTGGACAAATGACACGTGTGTCATGCAGCCAGCCCAAGAGCAAGCTTCTCATAACCTTATTTAGTGGCAGCCTAACTCAATGCCAGTTTAGCCTCAGAGCGTCGAAATCAATTCTGTCTTACCGGCACACAAGCCTGAGCCCAGATCTCTTGATGGCAGAAGGATTATAAGGTTGTGAGTGGAATGGACAACTGTGCTTACAGTACAGCCAGTGTATGTTGACTTGTCAGAACGGGGGGGCAGAGACAGAAAGGCTTTTTGTCAAAAGTGACTGGTTTAGTCAAAGTAGCCTTTGATTGTCAGGCAGAGGAGAACATCCCTCTTTGCTTAAATGGATACAGTTTGGCTCAGAATGTGTGCTGAGCAACACTTTAGCTGATATTTGCTTCACGACTGCATCATTATCCACTCCAACACCTGCAACAAAACCCTCCACTATCAGTATCAACCCATCCTGTATGCCCCCAACACCTCTCTCTCTCTCTCTCTCTCTCTCTCTCTCTCTCTCTCTCTCTCTCTTTCTCTCTCTTGCTTTGTCTATCTATCTATATTTATCTCTCTTTTTGCTCATCTCCTTACTCTATCATATTCCAGGATTTCTGTATCCCTCTTGTTCACCTCATCTTCCCTTTCTCTCTTTCACCCCTCTTCTTCATCTCTTTTCTGCTCCCTCTATCAATCGCTCGTCTGTCACGGTGCACAAGCAGCCAATCCATCACAGGTTAGAGTTTGGGGTCGATGCCACTCTGAGTGCTTCAAGCACCTCCCTCATTACTGTGCTCCCCACCACTCTTTCCTACCTTGCCCAGGTCTAACACACAGGCAAAGAGGGGAAATGCATGCAGCACTGATCATTTACAAAACACTTTTAGTTACAGTGATGAATGACAGCCAAGGTGCCAAGAAATTACTGAAAGATCAAGGTATAACTATCAAAAATACAGTAAAGATATTGAATAGAGTTGTTGTTTTAAAATCCTGCACCAAATCACAGCATTGCATAGTGTCCTCTAACCCACCCAGCTGATCCAGCTATCCTTAATCTTTTAAAAAGAAGTGTAGATACATGATGGGTCTATGTGGTACAAATCTATATGATTCCTCTCCTATGATCCTGTCATTCAGTGGTTACAACTCCTGGCAAAGTTACTTTACTTAAAAGATGTTAATCCAACTTTTTGAGTTTGATCTATGGTAAATAAACAAAGCCCACATATGAGTTATATATTTGCTTACTAGCTTAACATTCTGCCTATGAAAAAAATATATCAAACAAATTACATTTAAGTTGAGGGGGAAAAAAGTTGAGAATCACCTTATAAATTCTATTTCCAAAACAAATACTGGCACAAATCTAGTGGAAAGTGGAAGTGGAAATTATACCATGTTTTCAGACCTCAATAAGCTGTTGGTCTTGACTATTTGAAAGTAAAAAGTTGAGGAATGGAAAGGATGCTAAAAGGATGATAATTGTCACTCGAGATGGAAATCCAGCGCTAAGTGTGGCAAAAGATGTTGGTTATTCACAGCCAGCTGTGTAAAATTTTGTGCAAATATAGACAAAATAGGTAGAATGTATGAGGCAGCCAGAAAGGTAGATGACAAAAAACATCAAAGCATGAGGGTAGACAACTTAAACAATATGCACTTTGCAATTCATACTGCATTCAAACAGTGGCATGTGTTGACCTAGTAATTCAGCTTGAATGTCGTTTTCCTCGCCCCTTTGTCTTCCATCTGCACTCTCCTCTCCTTGGCTTGAGGAAATGGTCTTATAGCCTTTGCCTTTAACATGCCATTTAACAGACATCTATAATTTTCTCTTAAAATTCATCAGACAACTCTCTCCTTTGCTTTCTTTTATCCATGTTCAATGTAGCAGTCAAAATTAGACAAACTAGACAGACAAATTTTCTTCATTTAAATCAGCTGTGTTGGTAAAGCTGAATGGTTGGTAAAACAAATTGAAGATAATTATCATATTAATTAATGTTGAAATATATAGCTATAAACAGCTTAAAACATTTTAGATTCAGATGAGGCAACAAGATGGCTTACTTAACCAATGATCTCTAAAAAATTAGTGTCCTTTATTTATATATATATATATATATATTATATATATATATATATATAATTTTTTTTTTTTTTTTTTTTTTTTTTTTATTCATTTAAAAGAGTCAAAAAGAAAATCTACTTTTCTCTTAAGAGAAAGCTTAACTTTGCTCCTCATAAAAAGACCAGGGTCCTCTTGCCTCTAGTGGTCAGTGGCAGCATTATTTTCATGAAGTTAATATCCGCTGAACTTCATTGAATGGCTGCTTGGTAGCCCCCAATCATCTGTGTACATTGGCAGAACTCTAACAACAAAATGGACAGGATGCAGCAAGGATGTAATGAATTCCCAACATAATAAGAAAGTTACAAGGGAAGTTAACTAATTGAACTCTTAATTGAACAGTCAAATTATCTGATTATTTTTGTGAGAAAAAGTGTCACTACAGGACTCCTTAAAGTCCTTGAAAAATTACTGACTATGAATACTAATGGCAGTCCTACCTGGTTTCAAACTATATTTGGAAATGTTAAAGAGTGTCAACAGCTCAGTGGCAGGGCTCTTGACTAAATATTTGTTACTGCCCATTTCAAGATTACACAGATAACATCTGTAATGTTCTTTATAATACTTTATGATCGCTCAAATAAATTACAAAATGTGCTACAATTCATACAATTCATAAATTGAATCAGAAGGTCGTCTTAAGTGAGTAATGTAAAACAAAGTGTGTCTTTAATTTATATTCAGCTAATCCTGAATTATTGCCTGAGGCACCCTTGTGGATGCAGTGAAACTAATCATCAGCTCACATTAAACCCCAGGCTCTCTGGAGCTGTGGCCAACTGCTCTGAGAGCACTCATCAAAGCACACTGGAATGTGAAGGTTCAGTAGCATTAAAGGTAAAACAGGCTTAGTGACCTAGTGGTTAGGGCATTGGCCGCATGATCGCAGGATCAGGGTTCGAACCCCTTCCCAATAGGTTGCCCTGAGGTACTCTTGAGCAAGGTGCTGTCCCCGTCACGCTCCTCCCTGTGATGGGCTGGCGACCTGTCCAGGGTGTGTCCCCCGTCCTTCACCCAGTGTGAGCTGGGATGGACTCCAGCACTCCCCCATAACCCTGCTTGGGACAAGTGGCAGAAAATGACTGACTGACAGGCTTTTACCTGTGCATGTGTGTTACTCTTGTGTGGAGATGTGTTGGCATGAGTGCACTATGAAAAAGCCACAGACAGCAAAAAATTTATTTAAACCTATTTATTTGGCAGGAAGTATATTTTTACCAAAAAAGAATAAAGTATTCATACTATTCAAACTATTTATAAATATGGTAGTTTTTCCATTTTTTTAAAATTTCTTTTTAAAGAAGTGATCAACAGTTGGAGCTTTCTGACTACTGATCGGGTTGCAGTCATCTGATTGATTAGATGAAGCTGGTACTGGAGCCTTTAGACTTAAGAGAGGCTAAATTAATGCACTCAGATGCATCAAATCAAAATATATTCTTTATTTGAATTTATTCTAATCTTTTTCAGCATATATACTGATTGTGTATATCATTTACTCAGATGAACAAGACTGCAAAGTGCAGTATATTCTAGGTAAGAAAAAGCTTTGTGAGGCATGTAAAAGACAGTGAGAGTTTGATTGTTAAGTTTAGTTCCCTTTCCTGTTTTACATTGTGTCTGGAGATTTATCTTTTATATTTAAATTTCAGTAAAAATTATTCAATTATTAATCTTTGGAGTTTTTGTATGAAATGTCAGTAATTACTGTGAAACTAAAGCACAGTTCCATCTAAATTTGTTCTACCAGAGGAATACCATGGAACTCCTGGCATTTATGCCAAAATAAAATGCACTCTGTTTAACTGGACAAAGGGATTTTACAGGCATCACTGGGAGTCTATGAGGCCAACAGGATTACTTGTTTCAAATGAATATCACCTCAGCTTTTAAATGGTCTAAAGGCTTTTAAAGATGTCATTTTGTTCTGTCTGGAAGCCATTATATTCAGTGAAACTGTTTAAGGGCTGTATCTCAAATCATACTACATTTACACACATAAGTTGTTAAACTTAAACTTAAAAACTATAAACTTAAATAAATGCTAAGTGTGGAGTTGTTTCATGCCTAGTATTCATGTTGCAGTAATAATAACATTTTCTGGTCTTAAGGTGTATCTGTGTCCCTTTACAGGAAATAGTAGAAAACTATGAATATTAAAAAAGAGAAAATACCTTTTTAACACATTCAAAATAAATAACAGAGCTAAACTAAAAAAACTCCATTGAATTATAAACCTATAAAGGTGGTCAAATCCCAAGGATCTTATCTTGACTACACAGCTGAAACTGAATTGCTTAGCATGGCACAAAGTCAGGGATTTTGTAGGATTATAGTCAGTGTATGATCAACCAATTTTACCAAACAGGTGCTGATGATCATCAATGTCACACGTAGGTTGAAACACAGTCATGTTTAGAATAACCTACCAGCCGAGTTCCTTCAAAAACTGTGTGCAAGTGTACCTAGAAGAATTGATGCTGTTTTGAAAGCAAAGGGTGGTCACACAAATATTGATTTGATTTAGATTTCTCTTTTGTTCGTTCACTGCATTTTGTTGATTGATGAAAATAAATGATTAACACTTCCATTTTTGAAAGCATTCTTTGTTTACAGCATTTTTCCCCACCTGCCTAAAACTTTTGCACTGTATTGTATATGGATATCCTTATATATTTTTATGTATCTTATATATTTTTTATATTTGTTTTTTTATATATTCTCTCTTTCTTTCTGTTCTTTCTTGTCAAAGAGCCCTGTAATTTGTAACTATTATCCCATTCGTGGGATAATAAAGGATTATTCTATTCTATTCTATTCAACATCTACAGTAGCTGTACGACTACTGCTTGAATTCCACCTTGCAGTCTTCTCTTTTCAACTTCCACCATTTGACCCTTGACTCTGCCTTCACTTTTCTTCTCTTCTTGATCTCCAGGGTAACCCAGGAGACCACAGTCTGATGCTGCTTAGCTACACTCTCCTCTGTCACTACTTTGCAGTCTCATAAGCATTAACAACATTAATAATCACAAATTTCCTGCTTTAAACTCATCACCCTATCTGACATTTTCTTCATCTCCAAAATGCTCTTCACATACTCTTCCTTCAGAATAACACCTACCCCATTCCTCCTTCCATTCACACCATGGTAAATCAATTTAAACCTCCAATACACCTGGCCTTACTATGCTTCCTTCTAGTCTCTTGCACACACAAAATATCAACCTTCATTCTCTCTTTCAAATCCGCTAACTCTGTACCTTTACCAGTCATGCTTGCTAACATTCAAAGTTCCTACCCTCACTTCCACTCCCCTACCCTTTCTTCTGTCCTTATGTTCCCAAATATGCTTTCCTCCACTTATTCTTCTTCTTCTTTGGCCAACATTAGCCCAGTTTCCATCCTCACCCTGTTTACTTACTGTACTGGTGGCAGTCATTGTTAAGCCAGGCCTTGACTGGCATGGAAATTAGTTTCATTGTCCACGAATTGATATTGTTAAAGTATTACACCACTTCTGGGTTTGGGACCAGGTTGAATGAAATACACTGGCTTGAGTATCCCTAGTGGCTGGATTTTACACCGAATCTACTATGGCAAACTTTTGATTTGGGTATGGCTGCAGCACTCAAGTAATGCACAACTGCACTTGCCTAGAATCACTTATACCATTAAATCACAAAACCGATTGGTCAAAATTCAATAAATGAATGGACTGAATGAAGAAACAAAAAAGAAAAATAGCAAATTCCATTCTTGGAGAATTCTGATCATGCATCCTTGTCATGCCCACACATAATGTGAGAATGTAACAGAGAGCAAAGCTAGGATTTTGTTTTTGATGGGGTCTGCCCTTGTACAGCAAAAATGTCTCCTTTGCTGTGGAATCTATGAGTGTGTGTTTATGTGCATGTCCAATCATATATGTATCTTTGCTTGCATGAGGGTGAGTATATGTTTGTGTCTTTTTAAAGCACTGTTGTCCTGGATTGCATATCTAGTGTTATTTTATAGCTGTCTAATTGTGTGTGTGTGTGTGTGTGTGTGTGTGTGTGTGTGAGAGAGAGAGAGAGAGAAATAGAGAGAATCTATGGTTGAAATGAATGAGAAATTGAGTATGTCACCTCTCCTTTGCTCTCTTATTGGAAATTGAATATGAAGGATTCTGTGAGTCAATCCCTTCTGACCCTCAAAGCTACTTTGATTGCTATTGGCCAAAGAGCAATCGATGCAGAAATTACTCAGGAGCCAGCAGGGTCCAGCATGACATTTTTAGTCATGTCTGTTTTTCCCTCTACATTTTAGACATCTCACAAACCCTTGCAGCATGTTTTGCATGAGAATAATTCATCAATAAGCAGGGTTTTAGTGCTCCATTACTGCACTTCATCTCCACCTTGAAAAGGCCCAGTAGTAAATTTTTTTAACAAATTAGAGATTCTGAACTCATAGCATAGCACTGAGCTCATACCATATAGCAGGATAAGGTTATTATCAGCAGAACTCTCTTAACTGGATATCATAAAAAATAAATCTAATCCTTAACAATTTTAGTTTAAAATACCAAAAAAGTGAACTTGTTATTAGGGAATAGGCCCCAGGATTGGAAGGTCATGAGTTTGAATCCCAGAGCAGTAGGTTGCCCTGAGGTACTGTAATGCTAGGATGGTGTTGCCCGGACAACCTCAGGGACAAACCAAGGCCCAGACAGGCCAGTGGATTTCATTATCCATTGTTTACCCAGAGATCCAAAACAAAAAATCAAAACTAAAACTCAGGGACAAACCAAGGCCCAGACAGATCGATAAATTCAGGTTTGTTGAGGGTGGTTTGGGGGGATGCCAGTGTCACAGGGTGCTCTCGTGTTATAAAACCCCTGGATCTGTCCTTTTTAGTCAAGATCAGTCCTTTTTAGTCAGGTTGTAATAGCAAGTTTGCTGGAGTCACATGACTGCAATCTTTAAACTCATGGTCTGTACAATGAGTTCAAAACAGATCTAATTCCTCTCTCTTTGTTTGAGATGGGCGGCTGTCCGCCACCTGTTTGGTGGACAGTTTAGGTATTTCCGGAAAGCAAGTCCATCAATCTCCGAGAGGGTCTCCTGAATTCCATACCAGCTACTACTCCAAGCTGGCGAAACTTTAGATCAGCTACATCAGACTGGCTCCTCTGCAGGAGCTGCTGTCACAAAGATTAAAGCTTCCCCATCTCAAACAGATCTACCACCATTAGCTCATGAACCTCCAATTACAGTTACCAATGGACTCTTTTACTGTAACTCATGCTCACTGGAAATCATCACTATACAGGGTTTTTCTTTCTCTTTCTTTCTTTCCTTTTTATTTCCGGTGTCGACCAAAGGTGGGTGAGTTACCCTTTTGGGTCTTGGTTTCTCCCAAGGTTTCTTTCTCATGTTTGGGGGAGTTTTTCTATGCCTCTGTCAGCCTTGGCTTACCCAATTGGAGCTCGGACCCGGATTCTGTAAAGCTGCTTTGTGACAACAACATTTGTAAAAAGCACTATATTTATAAAGTTGACTTGACTTTACTTGACATAAACGCGTAGCCAGGACTTATCTTTATTAAACCTAATAATCATAATAAACTGGGCAGGCTTGGATGCTGGTGGCAAAGAAGCCCCGCTTTCCAAGGTGGGTGGCGAAGCCAGACGCGCGGAAGCGTGGCAGGCGCAGAGGCATCGCAGAAGCTTCACACTCTGTGGCGGGCGCGGAAGCCAGTGAAGGAGCCTCCGTGGTGGGTGCAGACTGACAGATGCCGAGTCCATACACTGACATACACTGCCCATCAGATTTATGACACCTAGATTTTTCAGAATGTTTTAATATAGTTTATTTTAAGGAGAGTAATATAACATGGAAGTGATCATTTAACAGTAGATAAAGGGTAAAACAACATTTGTTTTCCTTTGTTGTCACCTGCATTTAGATTGCTGTTTAAATACTTTGTCAATATGTTTTCTTAACATCGATTGGAACAGAAAATGCTAATTATTTATGCAATATATATGTCAATAACTGAGAAAGACTGAGAAAGAGTGTTGCAAAATATACTCTTTTTTTTAATAAATGTTTGTTTGCTAAACACAAAAGTAACCGTGAAACTTTTTTGTGGATTCTTCTTGTTTTTCTTGTTTTTTTTTTGACAACATAGAGTTTACAAGAATATATCAGCTGCAAATGTATTGTTTGCAAAAAAAAAATATGGCACAAAAAATATATTTTATTTGAAATAGCAGAATCTAAAAATCTAAAAGCTTTAAAACAATCTAAAAAAAGCTTTAAAACAATCTAAAAAGCTTTAAAATTATTTACAGCTTTGAGAAGAATATGGGTTTGACCCATAAACCATTTAGGTTCTAAAAAAAAAAACAATTAACAAAAAGGTCCTACTAACGTTTTAAAATTTTAACATTTTTTAAAAATCTTTTGCGGCACACCTGATGCCTCATTAGCCTAAAGGTATATAGATCTCAGTGAGTCACTAAGAGTAGAGCCATCAGTTATTCTTTGTGTTCCTGCCTTGTGAATGCTGTATTTGGTTAATGCTTGTTTGTTATACATTTATGGTTAATACAACCCCTTTCCATAATCCCGACTCCACAATTAAGTCCAATCCAAACCACCACAGCGTGATAGAATGATTGACCTAACTCTGGACATAGCGAGTCATGATTTTGTTTGAGGGGGTGATGATAGGCTGGCTGAGACAAGGAGTTGACACAGACCTGCAGGAGGGTTGTGAGGTTCTCAACCGCTTTGTGCTAGCTTTCCGGTTATCCAATGAGTTCTTTTCTTCTTTTCAACCATACCAGCCTTTCCTCCCCCCAAATGACATACCATCCTCCAACAGCATCTCCAACACTCTCAGCATTTCGCTGCACTGCCCCCTTGACCCCAGCTGGCCACAACGACCAGATAGCCGCAAGGATCCAGAACGCATTAGCTAGAGCTAGCTACACCCAACAACTAGTTCACCTTGTTGCCACTTTGGAGTGCACTTCAATCCATTGAGTTCGCTCCAGAGACTCCAGCACGGACAGTGCTCCCTGCTGCTTGGAAGAACAGCTTTCAGTTACTGCTGCTGTGGCCCTGAATGGGGTTGACTCAACCCCAACCAGCTATGAATTCAGTGACCTGTTCCACAGCCAACTCTCCAGTGTCACCTTCCACGGTCGGGTCTCCAGTGTGCCCTTTCATGGTCAGCCCTCCAGTGTCCCCTTCCATGGCCAGCCCTCCAGATGTGTGTCCCCTTGGTCCGATGCTGGCTCCTGACTCCTCTTTGTCACCAGTCTCAGGTTCAACGCCTGTGCTTGACATGCCTCAGGAGGCAGGTTCGTCACTGTTGTTGTCCCCAGGTCTGACACCGGCACTCACCTCACCTCAGGAGGGCAGCTAACCTTCACATGCCTAACACATGCAGTCCACCATTGCATGACACTTGTTGTCATAATGTTTGTTTGTTATCATATCATTTGGGAATTATTTTTGACTGATAACTGACTCTCATAATAAGCAGCTCATTGAGGTAAGCTTGTGTTTCCCGAGCTTACCTCAACGAGCTGCTTATTATGAGAGTCAGTTACCAGTCAAAAATAATTCCCAAATTCATCCATCTATTCACTTTTACTTCTTAGACTGTAAGTGGGGTCAGGCAGAGGTCCTTTCACATGACTCTGAACAGTGACCCCTGGTAGGGACCATAAACAAAATAAACCATGCTACAGTGTAGACAGGCTACACCTCAGCCAAGTCAAATGGGAAACCAGAGTGCTCTTATGCTGGGTGAGTGTAATGACACAGAGAGAGAAAGAGAGAGAGAGTGGTCCATTGATGCTTCATTCATTACTCTTTCTCTCTATGTTGCACTCAAACACACACTAGTTCCTGGCTTGATCCAGAGGGACACTGCAAAGGCTGCTGACCGTGAATAATGATGCCCATCTAATCTAAATCCTCTCATTCTCAGCCTTCCCAAATACCTGCTCTGCTTGTCCCCTCCGGACCACAGGCCTTTATTTCTTCTTGGCACGAGCCTGTAATCTCACCTCTACAGTTATTCACGTTTCCTGAGTCGGCCTGAAAGCAATCAAAGTCCCATAAATTGACAGCACCGATGTCCTTAATCTGTGTTTCCTAGACACCTATAGAAGCTATGTTGCATCAGAGTGAGAGTCAGTGTTGGGTGTGTCTTGTCTTCAGTCTGTTTCTATACAATAACTATCCAAGAAGCTAATGTTTCTCAAATAAAGTGCATTGTTTGAAAAAAAATAAGCTTAAACAAACAAACAAGTCAGCATAATTCCTCTAACACAATGCTGCAGACCAAAAATAAGAAAGCAGCAAAAAATCTGCAAAAAATAAAAATATTTCCTATTTTATAAAACACAGTGGAATATTTTTGAAAAACAAGATGTCAGTCTGATGTAGGTAGTCTGCAATAAAAGAGCTGCATGTAATAATATTCTAAGAGATTCTGATATTCATGACTGCTTTGCTGGAAAGCACTAAAAGCAAAAAAAGAAAAGACAAGTCAGTTTTATTTATATAATGTCACTGTCACAAGGCTGGAATGCGGGTCTGAGCCCCTAGTGAGCAAGCCGATGGCAACAGAAAAAAACGACTGGAGGAAGAAACCTTGGGAGAAACCAAGACTCATCCGCTAATTTAAAAGCTATTTAAATGGTATTACCACTGTGTGTATCTAGGGATGGATCCAAGGCCATTTTGACACCCATTTACCAGATCTAGCATTAAACCTGACAGTTTGTTACTAGCAGTTTTTGGACCAAGGCCTTTTTAGAATTAAGCATGAGAAAACTAAGTGACATCCATTGCTTTATTTCCCTTACACAATCCTCAGTCTTTTTGTAATTTAATGACTTGCATTACACTGGACCTAACCAGATAAACTATACCAACTGGAGTTAACCAGACGTGCAATAATTCAGCAATTGAGCTACTTTTTTTATAATAAGTGTCATAGCCTTTATTTGATACTCAAATAAAAGATCGATCGGAGGATGACAAGCCCTGCTTTGCCCCTGTCTGGTTCACTCTCCCTTGTGTTTCTAACCACTTGCTCAAGTATTGGTTTCCCTGTTTCGGTCAGTTCTACCCTTTTTGTCAAGATCCTAACATGTGTCTGCCTTAACTTTGTATTTTCTCAGGTGTTTTCTGCTTGTGTTGCTCTGTATTTTTACAGTATACTTGTCTGTGTTTGGCCTTTTGCTGAGTTTGTAGCACTTAACTTTGTAGTCCAGTTGCCCCTAGATGTTGATTATTTGAAGCAAGAGTTAAGATTGAATCTCCTGTGTACAGGAATAGGAATGATGAAATTCTTAACGGAATGCCTTCCCACAGACTGTAACCTTCAACAAACAGAAAATAATTTCAGGCTGTACAATACATACAAACTAGAAAACATGAAGACACAGAAAATCAAAATGCATGATGTGTAGAAGTGGAATACTGTAGTAATAATGTTCTATGTTGCATGTTGGGTTAACACATCTATTGTAAATCTGAGTTTATAGAGTGAAACACTACTGGTAAAGGGATCGTATAGAAATAAGTGTTATAAAGGAAAACTAGCTACATATATACAGTAGTTTTAGGCAGGTGTGGAAAAAAGGCTGTAAACAAAGAATGCTTTCAGAAATATAAATAATGATTGTTTATTTTTATCAATTTACAAAATGCAAAGTGAGCGAACAAAAAAAAAATCTAAATCAAATCAATATTTAGTGTTACTACCTTTTGCCTTCAAACCAGCATCAATTCTTATGGCCCCCACAGAGCCCTGATCTCAACATCACTGAGTGCTTCTGGGATTACATGAAGAGACAGAAGGATGTGAGGAAGCCTACATCCACTGAATATCTTCAAAAACTGTGTGCAAGTGTACCTAGAAGAATTGATGCTGTTTTGAAGGCAAAGGGTGGTCACACCAAATATTGATTTGATTTAGATTTCTATTTTGTTCATTCACTGCATTATGCTGATTGATGAAAATAAATTAATAACACTTCCATTTTTGAAAGCATTCTTTGTTTACAGCATTTTTTCCACACCTGCCTAAAACTTTTGCACAGTATTGTATATCTTTAGCTGTACAACACAGTGCCAGTGTCAGTCATCATGGACTCTACACAGCACCTGCAGAGGTTGCTCATAGTAATCAGCACTGTCATGGACTTTAAGAGTTTTTTCAGACGCTTGAGAAAGTGAAGGTATTGATGAGGCTTCTTAATGACAGGCACTGTGTATTCTGTCAGCTAGAAACAGACAGCTAGAAAGGTATTTGGTGTGACATCTGGAAGGAAGAAGGAGGATAAGGAAATCTGGTGGTGGACCCAGAGGTCCAGGAGTGTATACAGAAGAGGCAAGTGAAGTGGGATAGTCAGAGAGATGAAGAAAGTAGACAGGTGTATGAAGTGAAAACAGTGGTGAAGGCTAAAGGTAAGGTGTTTGGTGAATTGTATGAGAGGTTGGACAGGATGGAAGGTGAAAAGGACCTATAACCAATTGGCCAGAAGAAGTGACAGAGCTGGGAAAGATATGCAGCAGGTCAGGGCGATTAAGGATAGAAATGGAAACCTACTCACAAGTGAACAGAGCATGTTGAGCAGATGGAAGGAGTACTTTGAGCAGCTGATGAATGTAGAGAATGAAAGACAGAAGACTGGATGATGTGAGGTTAATGAACCAGGAAGTGCACCAAATCAGCAAGATGAATGTAAGGGTGACAAAGAAGAGGATGAAGAATGGAAAGACTGTTTGTCCAGATGACATTCCGGTTGAAGCATGGAGGGTAGACAGGAGTGTCTGTGGACGATGATGTTTGCTGATGATATTGTGAACTATAGCGAGAGTAGGGAGCAGCTTGAGAAGAAGCTGGGGTGACTGAGATATGCTCTAGAGAGAATAGGAATGAAAGTGAGTAGGACAAAGACAGAATACATGCGTATGAATGGAGGAAAGTGGAGTGGTTAGGATGCAGGGAGTGACAAAGGTGGAGGCATTTAAATATGGAGTGATTTGTGACAGACAGGTACCAGTGATAATAAAAGGAAAGGTCTACAGGACAGTATTGATACCAGCTATATTGTACAGGTTGGAGATGGTGGCACTGACAAAACAACAGGAGGTGGAGTTGGAGGTGTCAGAGTTAAAGAGGCTTTTCGTTTTTCGAGAGTGTGATTTTTCGTTAAGTGTGATGAGGATGCACAAGATTAGAAATGAGTATATTAGAGGGACAGCTCAGGTTAGACATTTGGAGACAAAGTTAGAGAAGCAAGGGTATGTAAGTCTGGACGTGTCCAGAGGAGAGACAAGGATTATATTGGGACGAGGCTGTTGAAGATGGAGCTGCCAGGAAAGAGGAAAAGAGGAAGACCAAAGAGAAGGTTAATAAATGTGGTGAAAGAGGACATGCAGGTGGTCAGTGGAGCAGGGAGGAAGATGCAGAGGACGAAAGAAATGGAAACAGATGATCCACTGTGACGACCTGTGGAGCAGCCAAAAGAAAAATAAGAAGAAGAAGGATTCTTGTACATTCTTTGTATTTTTTTTTATTTATTATTGTCATTAGGCTAAGTTTTAGTTTTGCTCCTGCCTTTATGGGCTTTATGGGCTCTTTGTATTCACAAGAGCTCAAATTGTAATCTGTAATTGTAAACTGCACGTTCCTTTTATTTCTCTGTCTATCCATTAGTGTCATCGGTGTCTGTTAAGGCCATCATTTCAGCCTGTCTTCAGGCAGCATTTTAACTAACCAGCAAGCTCAAAGTTGCCTCAGAATAACCTGATCTTTTGAAAGTTGTTATAATCTGGCCCTATATTACTCAGACATCATTCACAATTCTGAAGAAAACTCATATTACTGCAATAATATTAATTATAATGTAAAAGGTTTTGCATTTACAAGTGTTTTGCTATTTAGTTTAGATTTAGGCATGAACTAATTCGCCTATAGAGCTTGGTAACTATTTTTTACTTCATCTCTTTGCTCTGTGTTGGGCTTGTAAGAACATTTTGTAAGAACATTTTAACTAAAGTAGCTAGTAAACTCAGTCAAAGCATCTAACCTGCTAAACTGAAACTGAGCTGTTCTGCAGCATTATACTTTTGAAATGATAATTGCGATCGACTGTTTTTAAAGGATTTTTGTTCATCTTAGTTCTTTCTTAGTGCAAAGTGTGACAGAAATAATGACTAGTGAAATTACTTAGCCCAGCAAATAACCAGTAAATCAATCCCTTTTCAGACTGACACATGGTCTGAGGAATAAATGAATCAATCAATCCCTCAATCAGTCAATGAAAACTTAAAATAAAACACATCATCTCCAAAATGATTTAATATGATTTTTTATATTTTATTTTTTTTATGTTTTTTTTTAGCAGTTTGATGCAGTGAATAACTATTCATTTTTTAACGGAATCAGAAATAGCTTTTGTCTCCTTTTTGTCTGATGCTTTTTGAAAATGTAAGAATGTTTAGGAGTATCACCACTCAGACCCTTGAGACATCAAAGAGCAATATTTGAGCAATAGATTGTTCCTCTTGGGCTCTGAGTAATGAAAAGCTTTCTTATTGATTTGAGACCTCTGACACTAACAAGATTGTATTCATATTCAACCCATATAATAAGTGCATTTTACACATAGGTGCATATTACAGGGAATTACAGTGGCTAAAGAGCTGCTTATTGAAGCTTCCAATTATACAATTTGGATAAATAAATAAGACAGGTTCATCCTTTCTTTTTTGACTTTTTACAGCAGTGAAGCACAAATAGAGAATGAATGATATTTTCATTGTATTTACATTTTTCTACTTCCCTCTGCTTCTGTGATCATGGCTTTAGCTAAAGAACCCCCAACACACACACACACACCCCTCCTCTGTCTTCCCCTCCCTCCAGGGTAATAAGTGAGCACCCTCATTCCGTCGCATGCTGCACCACATTGATCTGGCCTGCAGGTCAAGTTCAATAGGAACAGCAGAGTGGCTCTTTTTTTCTCTCTTAACGAACACTCACACAGACCCACAGACACCACATGTGGACATAAATTCAAACAAATCCAGTGTTGTGGGTCTATGTTACCCTCTAAGGAGGTCACATTTGACAACTGCTCCACCCCCAAAACAAAAACAAGTCTCTTCCTTCATTTGCATGCAACAAAACAAGCACACAAAAACATGCACTCACCCTCACACACACACAAATACACGCACACCATTAGAACTGAAATGGGTCTCATTCGCCATTTAAACACACAATCAGTGAAAAACCAGAGCACCATGTTCCAGACGTCTGTTAAGCACCAACACCAGCACACACACACACAAAAACACAAAACTTCAGTAACAAAATCCCTCGTCAGGAGCCCAGTGAAGCCCCTTGCAGCCATAAGTGCTAACTTTCTTTTCACTCTTATTAAACCTGTACAAGGTTTTTTGTGCCTGCTGCTTTGGAGTAATTTATTCCAGAGAGAATGAGTGGAAAGAGAAAGAGAGAGAGAGAGAAAGAGAGAGAGAGAGAGAGAGAGAGAGAGAGAGAGAGAGAGAGAGAGAATTATTCAAAACAAATAGTTTGTTGTATTTAGAGGGGCAGTGTTTGTGACTGTGGCACACTTTCACTGTTCTCATGTGAAATGTACTAATAAGAGCTTGTCTATTAATACTTACTGCTGACTGAAAGAAACTTAAGCATTTTATACACATAACATGCAAATCTGTGCATAAACACTGTTCTACAGACTTCCCTAATAAATAAAAACCTCTTCCTGAGCTAGACTCAGTCACTGTATCATTCATCCAGAAAGTTAAGATGTTTATTATTGCAGCCTTGGTAACAATTCAAATCATGTGCTTGATCAGTCCAGCACAAGGACAAAGCAAAGGTGAGATCACTCACTCACTCACTCACTCTCTCTCTCTCTCTCTCTCTCTCTCTCTCCATCACTCCCTCTCTCACACACACAGATATCAGCTCAACTCATAAAACAACCATCAGTCCATTTGCACTTTAGTGTGACAACTACGGCACATTTGTTAATGCAGCATAATTATGCTTTCATTACACATGTGCAACACATGCACATTTCCACACATAGCAAATGCTTGGGCAGAAGAATTGTGTTATATTGTTGAGTTGTTGAGTGGCTTTGTATTTTAAAGATCAAATCAAGCTCAACAACAATGCAACAAATTAGCAATTTGCAAATAACAAACTTAAGTAAAAAAAATTCTGATATCCCAAATTACAGCCTCTTTTCTCCTGCTTCAGCTGCAAGAAAAACAAGCAAGCTTTAACAACATATAAATTAATATTCAAATTCTAGTCCTGTCTAAAGGAAACCCTCAGGGCATTCTAGGCCTTCAGAGAATCTAACGATTTCTGAAAATGAGGCCTAATTATTTCTGGAAAATGTATGTTTGTTTAGTCCTTTTTATTCAGTAGAACTGTGATTGTACTGAACTGATTGCAACTTGATTTGCAGTGATGTACTTTGCTGTGATAAGAGCTTCTGCCAAATTATTTAAATGTAAAGCTAAATTTACTTGTAAACGCAGCAAATTTGGCAGTTTTACTCTTTTCCCTATATGTTTCCTCCATAGTGCAGAGGTAGCTACAGCTAAGCAAGCTCTTGCTTCCATTGGTTAGATGCTGGACTGAAGTCCACAATATCAAACTAACCACCAAGTAATCAAATGTCAAATGTCATGTTTTCACTGACAATGGTTGGAACAATTTTGTGAAGGAAAATGTCCCTCTAGGCCTTTTGAAAGATATGACATTCTGTGAATATGAGTACCAACCAAACCAGAGGGATTCTGACAAAGGGTAAATAACGATAATAGCATGTTAATTTACAATACCACTCACTTAGCATTGCTAGAATAACCATAGAGGCCTTGAAATATATGGTCCAAACTTATGTTTTACCTTATTATTCACAATTGCCTTCTGTTATTAAACCAATAATTAAAGAACCTCATATGTTCCAATGTACATCATATGGATGCTGAAATGTTCCAGAGTAATGTTTGCCAGTAATGTAGCTTAATAACATGATGAAAGATAACAACAGGCTAGGCTAAAGATTTACTTGTTTAGTAATTTCTTCATTTTTCTAAATTTCTTAATTTAGTAATTAATTTCACTGTTAGTTAAAAGGTGCAGATCCAGGGGTTCATGGATACAGAGAATAATAGTAAACTGGAATGCTGGTGTTGCCGGCCCACCACTCACTCACGCAATTTGTTGACGGTGATGTGGGGGTGCTCAGGGCGCTCTTGTTTGTGCTTGTGTTTGTAAAACCCTTGGTTCTGTATGGTGGACAGCTTAGGTATTTCTGGAAAGGAAAGGCCTCCCAGTCAAGTCTTTCAGTTGCAGACTTGACTTTACTATTAACATATAAACGATAACAACAAATTAATATATAAAAGTATGAAATGAGTTTATTAATTATTGTGCTGTTGTAAAGAACACTTCTTCCTCAGAAGTGATAAAAGTATAAGTATATTTAAAAGTTAGAGTATGGATACAGAAACAAGTTGAAATTCCCAGAAGTTAATCTGTTTTTGAAAAAGGAACATGGTACATGTGCAAATCTCCCTAGATCATCAGGCTTTCTTTATTGTGCAAGAAGGAGACATGTGGTTTGATGAGACCAAAATTAAAGTTTTTGTCCATTAGACAAGACACTATGTTTGTATGTCACTATGTAAAGTGAAACATGGTGGTGACAGTGTCACGATGTGGGGATGTTTCTCAACAGGCCCTGGAGGGTTTGTACAAGTAGAGAGTAAAATACAGTGCTGTGCAAAAGTCTTAGGCAGGTGTGGAAAAAATGCTGTAAACAAAGAATGCTTTCAAAAATGGAAGTGTTAATCATTTATTTTCATCAATCAACAAAATGCAGTGAATGAACAAAAGAGAAATCTAAATCAAGTCAATATTTGGTGTGACCACCCTTTGCCTTCAAAACAGCATCAATTCTTCTAGGTACACTTGCACATAGTTTTTGAAGGAACTCAGCTGTTAGGTTGTTCCAAACATCTTGGAGAACTAATCACAGATCTTCTGTGGATGTAGGCTTCCTCACATCCTTCTGTCTCTTCATGTAAATCTCAGACACACTCGCTGATGTTGAGATCAGGGCTCTGTGGGGAAAGCATTCTTTGTTTACAGCATTTTTTCCACACCTGCCTAAAATTTTTGCAGAGTACTGTAAATGCAACAAAATATGCACAAATCCTAGTGGACAGTCTGATTTAATCTGCAGGAGAACTATGGCTTGGGAGAAGATTTTTCCCAGTAAGTTGAAGTATACAGTGAAAGCTAAATGTTATAAAGACAACAAAGTGGATGTTCTAGAGTGTCTGAGTCAATGCCTCAGTCATAGAGAGAATCTGTGGCTGAACTTGAAAAAGGATATTCATGACTGGTCCCCATGCAACTTTAGAGACCATGAAAAGTTTAGCAAAGAAGAATGGAGTAAAATTACAGTTTTAGATGTGTAAGCCTGGATCAGACCAGTTTACACAGACTCTATGCTGTGATTGTAGCCAAAGTTGCATCTACTAAATACTCATTTGAATTGGGAGAATATTATGCTTGTTAGTTATTTTTATGATATATTGTAAATTAATTAACATTACTCTGTAGAAATCTGTTTTCAGTTTGATAATGAGTTTTTTTGTAAGTTTTTTTCAAAAATCCCAATTAAATTGACCATGATTTCATTAATTAAAGTGAAAGCAATAAAAGAGAAAAATATCCAAAGGAGGAATACATTTTATAAACATTGTGGGGTCTGGTTGCAATACAGCCTGGGTATTAGTGTGATTCCTGCCCTGAATCAGTTTCCCAGTTCACCCTTGCAGTAAGAGCAAAACCAATTGTGTTCCCCAGGGTCTGTAGTCATAGTTGACATGTGGTGCAGCATGTGGCCTGGCTCAAGGTGATTGCTATGATGCCCAACCCTTCTGCTAAACTGACTACTGCTGGATCTCTAGGGGGTTGGGTTAGGCTTCGAATTCAACACCTGATTTAATCAATAGTCTATTCCATCATTTCACCCAGGTTAAGTCTAGTGTATCAAGGACAGCTTTAATGAATTACAATAAACAAAGAAAAGCTAAAAGATTTTATACTTTGTAGACTTTGTGAAAAAATTTCAACAGGTAACATGTAAGTAAATGTATCTTTTGACCATCTTTCATTCTGAGAATTTGACATAATTTTGCTTGAACAGCTAGATAATTGTTTTTATGGTCCAAAACAGGTTTATTAGTTCAGCTACTGGTTGAATTGAACAGGAAAAGGAAGAAACCTATATTATGACACTGAATATTAGGTTTGATTCTTAGATCAAATTTTCAAATTGTCTTTTTGGTCCTACTGTATACACTAAATGAGTTTTAAAAGAGCCATATTAGCACCTTTTCATAACTTAACATTTGGAAGTAAGAAACATGAACAACTAAAAAACAGTAGTGAAGTTCTGTTGTGTGAATTTAATACAAAATAATTTCTGAAACTTAAGAAAATAGTATAATTACGTCCCCTTACTAAAGGTACTAAAGATGTTATCTTACCCCACTGATCGTTCTTCTTCAGATGTCTTGTGATTTTTGCATATATTTGATATATGAGAAATTAGTAAAATATGATATGTCATTAGAGAGTAATATTTCAGATTTTCCTCCGAGAACGTCCTGAGACAAATTCCTATTCTACAGCACAGCACAGCAAATAGAGTATTGGCTCTGGTGTATCTGGTGTATTTAAAAAGGCTGTGCAGTAACTTTGATAACCCTGCTTCCGCTCTGCTTCAGGTTTGCATGGCAGGGCTGTACTGAATGGTTCTTTGAGTTTTTTGGTTGGTCTTTTCTCAGGCACACACAGACTAGCCTCTGAGGGCAGGTTGGGGGGCCTGCAGTTGCCATGGCACTGCGGGGTCATGCGGGTCGCAGCTGCAAGGTGCAGCTTTGTAGGGGATCGGGAGCCAGAGGGGGGTCCGCTAATCTCTCTCTCACACACACACATTCTCACCCTCTCGCAAACAAAGATGCAGATACGGCTGGACACACACACTGACAAATAGGCATGCTTTAATCGAACCCCAAAAATATCCTGCCTCATTCCTTACCTCGGACCTTCACAAGCAGTTATACTCTTTTCTCTCTCTAACTTTCACAGAAACATACACACAGACACACACACACATATTCACCCCAAGTCCATGGCCCTTTATGATGGAGGACAGATGGTGTCCTGTCTTAAACCAGTTCTTTTCTTTTTCCCTTTTGGGATGGGGGAGAGGGGCTCTTGGGAAAGTGACCTAAATGAGGTGAATGCTTTAGTGAGGCTTGAGTGGATCTCAAGAGAGAGAGAGAGAGATGGGGGACTCTGGTTTGTTGGCCCAACAAAGACGGTAAAGGTGGAAGTCAGAGACAAATATGGTACAAGTAAAAAAGAGAAAAGAAAGAAACAGGCAGAGGAAGAAAAAATAAGTAAATTGGTCTATCGGTTTATTGATTTTATTGAGATTTGTCAAGCAGGTCTCCTTTTGCCTGATTTTTTTGATTTATAGAAAGATTTTGTAATATAAAGACAACACAAAAAAAAAATAGAAATTATAGTAACAAAACAACAAAAATAACTGTAATTAAATGTTCACCTGTGCGGTCTAAATTAGCTACATTTTGGAATGACCCCTTCATGACCCATGTTTGATTTGGTGTTGTCAAGCACATGGAAAGTGGACTGTTAATAATACTGAACTGAACTGAAACTTTAAGCTTCAAAGTTAATCTGTTGTAGTTATGTCCTGTGTTTTCTATATACTCACCTTGTGGGTGCTGAAAAGTGTTGAATCTCCACCTGTTACCATGAAAGGTAACAGAAACTCTGCCACATGTTTACAAACTGATGGCTCAACACTCATTTGCACAAGAATTTGTCAAGGAAAAAGCAAAGGGATCAGGGTGTGAACCAGTGTTTTGATGTTCCACTTATTAGGCATTCCATTTGAAACAAATTCTTTGAAAATTCAATTAAAAACAAAACACAAACCATGTTGTTACAGAGTTACAGCATGAAAGACAGTCTTCTTCTTCTTCTTCTTCTTCTTCTTCTTCTTCTTCTTCTTTTGGCTGATCCTGTTTAGGGGTAACAACAGTGGATCATCTGTCTCCATTTCTTCCTGTCCTCTGCATCTTCCTCCTTCCCTAAACCGACCACCTGCATGTCCTCTCTCAACACATGCATAAAACCTCCTCTTTGGTCTTCCTCTTCTCCTCTTTCCTGGCAGCTCCATCCTCAGCATCCTTCTACCAATGTAATCCTCCTCTCTCCTCTGGACATGTACATGTACCAATAGAATCTTCCTTCTGTAATATTGTCTCCAAAACCCTAACCCTAACCCTAACCCTAATCCTAAGCCTCGAACCTGAGCTGTTCCTCTAATATACTAATTTCTATTCCTGTCCATCTTTGTCACTCCCAATGAAAATCTCAGCACCTTTAACTTCTCCAGCCCTGCTGCCTGTCTTTTTGTCAGTGCCACCGTCTACAACCAACAGTGAAGAGACAGTAAAGCATTTAAATCTTTAACCCATACTCAGTCCAGAACAATAGATACCTTCAAAACTGAACTGTACTGCATACTTTGAACTGGCAGTTGTAGTAATATTGAAGTATTAGTGTGACAACACTACTTTCTAGAGCATGGAATAAACACTCAGTGATCAGGTATTTAAAACCTCAGAACACACTCATATACACACAGCCACATTATCCATCATAAGCACTGCTTCCTTGTCTTACCAAATTGACACAGTGAACATTTGCAGCAGCTTCTCTTTCTCCATACCCAGCCACGCTGGTCTGAATAAGACATATGCTGTTAACTAATGCTTTTGCTACATACCAGTTTACTCCAGCTTTTTGTCACTGTAGCATACCCATTAGCACTGAACTGGACAGATATACTGCCATTTTAAACTGTGGTTCAGTCATTTATATTGATTTGGACTGATATACTCTAGCTTTAACCTGTAGTGTAACCATCTAGATCGATTTGTTCAGATTTACTCCAAGTCTAATCTGGTGTGAGGCCATCTATATCGATCCAGCTTAGACTTTCATGGCCTTAACTTTCTGCATTGCTGTGAATATTCCAGAAGCTTGTAAAAAATCTAAAAGCCTATTCCCCATTACTAACTATGAGTAGAAGTGACACTGCCAGGGCTTCACTTCTCCAAGTGATCACATATTTCAGTGTTTCCTTAAACAAATGTTTTTGTAGCTGCTGAAGAAGTGGCAAAGAGGGGATGCAAACAATGAAATTTAGATTAGTCATGGTAAACATTTAACATGACTGTATTATCATCAAACACACAAACTCAAAAGATTCACGTTTCCATTGACTTTCTGTTCAAACTGATCTCATAAAATCTGAATATTTGATTTCCTTTTTTGCTACACAGCAATTTTCCTCTTTTCTGCATTATATAATACTTAAGTTATAATTCTTTGCCCCATATGTTTCTTCAATTGGTATAAAACTTTAATTAATGCAAAGGTGCTAAGTGTAATCCATTCATCTTAAACCATAATTAGTTAAGAAAATCAGTCTGAGAGTGTTTCGATTATCCTTTATTTAGCTAGTTAAGAAAATGTTACCATTTATCGCAGACATTTTATTGTGGTAAACTTAGTCAGAAAAGCATAGAGATATATCATGGCAATGTCATGAATATCATGTATGAGATGCATGTTTTATCATAAAGAAAGCTAAATTGATCTATTTCATTTTAAAAGTATGATTGAATCACTTAAAACATCATATAAATAAAAATATAATCATAAAGATTTCTTAAAAAAAACCATAAAAGGTTAAATAGTTTAATATTGCCTGTGCTGAGCCTTAAGATATTATATTTTTACCATATTTATTATTTTTAGGAAGCAATAAATATGGTGCGTATGAATATTGACTGCTGTTAGATTTTATGGACTATACAGTACTGTGCAAAAGTTTTAGGCAGGTGTGGAAAAAATGCTGTAAACAAAGAATGCTTTCATAAATGTTAATCATTTATTTTCATCAATCAACAAAATGCAGTAAATGAACAAAAGAGAAATCTAAACCAAATCAATATTTGGTGTGACCACCCTTTGCCTTCAAAACAGCATCAATTCTTCAAGGTACACTTGCACACAGTTTTTGAAGGAACTCAGCTGGTAGGTTGTTCCAAACATGACTGTTTCAACCTACGTGTGACATTGATGATCATTAGCACCTGTTTGTTAAAATTGGTTGATCATACACCCGACTATAATCCTACAAAATCTCTGACTTTGTGCAAGTGTACCTATAAGAATTGATGCTGGCAAAAGGTAGTAACACTAAATTTTGATTTGATTTAAATTTTTATTTTGTATTTTGTAAATTGCTAAAAATAAACAATCATTATTAATATTTGTGAAAGCATTCTTTGTTTACAGCATTTTTTCACACCTGCCTAAAACTTTTACACAGTATTGTATATCATAGAACCCATTTTGAGAACCCAGTTATAACTCCACAAGTAACTAAGATTTGGTATTCTTTCAGATTTGAGTTCAATAAATACACTAGATTAATTACTGAATTAAAATTTTACCATGGTATTACTCTTCACTCCTTCATACTGGTGGCCCCAACCCTATGCACTCATCCATTGAACTATCCAGACAGTATTCTACCTTCTTGGATTGTATAGGGATTGTATAGCTAACAAGAGATAAACAGCTTGAGTTTGAGATAACTGCTTTTCCTTAAATTTATGACCCAAGTTCCAAAAATGATAATGGCTGTGCAATCACATATCATGGTCTTAGTGGTAAGCCTCTCAGTTGACGATTTGCTCCCGTTATGTAAATAATATCCCTAATTTGGCTGCTAATTACAGTATCCTGCACAAAGACAGAGACACTAGGGCCATGGGATTACCTAGTTAATCTGTTGATGTAGAGATCCGTTCACACAAGCCAGCCATGTCTCTCATGATGTGCATAAAATACTCTATTTTTTACTCCAGTAATTGTGGCATAATCCTATGCTTAGTGCAAAATGCTCTGATTTGAACCTATTTCACTGTTGACAAAATGAGCTTCATAGAAAAGTGCAATTTCGACTGTTGTTTTTAATTATTAACCCCTTAAATATTAAAGGCCTACCCCTCACTTTATAACTACACAAAAAAATCTTTCCAGAGCAGTAATAGAATAACAAATCTTAAGATTGCTTACCGAATAATCAACCTTAGGTTTAAAAAGTTAAAGCATGCAAACCATTTAACAGATTACCTGTTGTTGAACAGAGCTGACCATTAAAAACAAGGTCTAGAACATGACAGAAGCAGAACAGAAGCTGTTTGGTATTTTGCTGCCTTACCGTGATCTATTTAAGGGCAGTTGTGTCATTTTTAATGCATAATTCAGATATTTTTAAAAAGCATTCAAAATGGATGGATGTGAAACTTCTGGAATCAGAATAATTGAAAAATAATTCAATGAGTGAGAGGGACTAGACATTCAAAGTGCTAAATGCTTCAAGTTATTACTTGAAAAAAGCATGAATACATTGTTTGGGAAATTGTTTTATGCTAGTTTTGAGAGGGTTTGAGTATGCAGAAGACTTCATGCAAATAGTTAGATGCAAGGAATCAAAATATAAAGTCAAAACCCAAAGAAGATATTTGTTTTATTTGACTTATCCCTTATCACCTTTTTATCAACATTACAAATAAATCTCAGAATATAAAATTAAGTTTCTATTTGTTATGGGTAATAAATAAAATGGATATACTGCAGCTCTTGGTCACCATCATCACAACTGTAAAGAAATCACATTTAGTAATGTTTTCTACAGCGGAGCATTTCACATCAAAACACTCTAAATTTGAAAAAAGGTGTAATACTCAAATGATTAAAATAAGCTTCTGGAGTTATACACTTAACAGTCATTTCCTTTTATCCAGAAACATTTTTTTCTATTTATCTGAACATATTTAAGCCATCAAATCTATTATATTTTGTATGAATTAATGTTACAATTTTGAATATTTAAAATAATGTACCTGTAGTTGAAGTAGAGATATTTAGAAAAGTTAACTGCATTCCTGGGATTTGTGTTTACTTGGATTTTAATTTGAAAAATAATGCAGTACCTTTTTACTCAGATTTGTATATCATATACAAAAAAGTATTAAAGTATATTAAACCATCACAATTGTTCCCAAAAGTAGGTCAAAACTGTGTTGATGTTATTTACATATAAAATCAAATGTAACTGTTACAAAACCACTTTCCTGCACATTTTAGTTCACAATTTCTCTTCATTTGCTGATTTAAATGTATGGGGAAGACTGAAACTTAAAATATAAATGTACAATAAAAAGACCACAATTTACATTTTTACATTTGTCCAATTTGTTAACATGTTAAACTCTTTAAAATTGTAATAAATGTTTTTTTATTGATGAATTACTGCAATGCAATTAAATAATCAAACTGAATTTTTTAGAATGAAATTTGTGCAGCAGATAGAAAATAGCTTACCTCAGCTGTGCTCATCTTGGCAAACTGAAAATTTAAGTGCGTTGCTGATTATATACAGTTATTTACAGTGACCTCTCTCATTTTGTAAGTTTAATATTCATGTCAATACATTTAAAAGATACATTAAAAACATTTTTGTTGTTGTTCCTGTTGTGTATTCCCCACCATAATGTCATGACTAAATGCCTGCTTCTAAAACATCTACTGATTTTTGTCTGCATCAACATATACCAACAATATAATTGTAATTTTAATCAATAAGATCATAGTCTCCCCCATGAATTGGTGAGAGAAAATGTTTAGCTAGCAGAATGCAGTCAGCCCTGATTATAAGAACAGCTTTAAAAACAAAATATGTTTCTTTAAGATCTGCAGGGGATTTTAATCTAGTAGCAGATGGGTTTGAGTTTATGTGTTTTGTAAGAATGGTGAAAATGGTCCATTGCCTGTGAGCTCAGGAGTGGGCATAATAACCTGAGAGGGATCTAGTTTTAACGCTACATAAGTATGCAGATTTAGGTGGCAATCTTTTGTGTACTGTTGAGCTGAGAGCATTTGATCTAATGAGGTGTGTGTTAATATAGGATGAGTCTTTGTGTAGGCTGTGTTTGTGTGTGTGTGTGTGTGTGTTTTCAGTTCTGACCCCAGTGTTGCTGTCCTCAGTGGGAACCTGCAGCACTGGACTAAGCTGGAGGTCTTTCATAAGGAGGATAATGCCAATTCCCCTACAGCTGGCCAACACTATCAAAGGGAGAAGGAGTCCTGGGATTACACATTTAACAAGGCTTTTGTGAGGTCTAATTGCATGTGAATGTGGAGACAGTGGGGGCTGCTAACCCAACCCCACTCATATCTACAACATGGCTCACCTCAGACTAGCACTATGGAGACTGGCTGAGGGCCCAAAGCAGTGCACAAACCAACATATTTGCAAAATTGAACTTTTAACAAGACGCAAAACGAATGCACAAAAACCTGCAGCAAAGCAGCTGTGCCAAGTTTAAATATGTAAACTTATTTGTAGATAAACTATTTGATGTCTAAAAATTTATTTTAAAAAATACAATATAAAAATAACATAATAGATCAATCAGCTACTTATAGAAGTCCCATTTATTAATTTACTATGCATTGGTTGCTGATCTGTTTTGTTAATATCACACAGTTTTGGATCTTCTTAAAAATACTTAAGGCCACCAATAGACCATGCCAAAAATGTATGTTTCAGGGAACAAATGTTTTTTAGCTTGCTTGTTTCTTTGTTTGTTTTCAAGCTAATGTGTGTCCTCACTCCATTATTTAAGGAACCTAACTTTCCCACATTCATATTGTAGTTATATGTTTTTTAAGGTCTCCACTCCACACGCTCTGCCTTAAAATCAGGCTTTTATGTCATTTTTATATTTGAAAAGTTGAGTAAATCCTTCCATTATTGCCCTTTTCTCATTGGAAAGTGAGAGAAAGAAACTTTCAAATTTATTTAAGCACATTATAGAAATCAAGGACCACAAGATTTTACAAAGAAAGAAACACCCCATTAAACATCTTAGGCGTAAAATAAATCAGCTCATTTACTGCTTTGTAATGGACCTATTCTGAACTAAATTCTCCAAGAATTTAGTCTTTTGAGGCTGTTTTGAGTGTGTTTTATAAGTGGGGTTTTTTTGTGTTTTTTTTTACAACACCCACTAACTTCCACATCTGCAAACACATAAACCAAGTGCCCCATATCACTGCATGGGCGTGTAATACCATCCTATTAAGCTATTAAGGGCTTTGGGCAACTAACAAACTGCTTTACCCAATTAGGCTATGAGAAATTAAATCACTGTGGCATTGGGTCGATATAATTACTGTTAATTTAACGCTTAGATACTTCATCACTAATGTTGTGGGATAACTTTCAAAGAAAGAAAAAGAAACAGATCAGAGGAGACTACCGATTAACTAAACATAAAGTGTCATAAACAGAAGAAATGAACGGTTAGCTCGCTCACCCTAATAACGAGTTGCGCATCATTTATATGTTATTAAGTCATGTAATTGAAGGACCCAGAGATTTCCTATGACTCTATTAGGGTAATGTGTTTCCTGTCTGAAGCCAGCGCGAGTGTCTGAGCTTAGACGGCCTGCAATTACAGCAATTACATCTAATTTACCACAACTGCTCCTTCGTTTCTACACTTCATAGACATAGTTTGGTATGTATACCAATGTCTTTCTTTTTGGGAGACCTGGTACAGCACGTAGGTTGATTTAAACAGTTGTAGTTTAATACTGGAAATATTCTTGGTCGGACGGAATGCTATGGGTTTAAGCACTTTGCTGAGAGAGCAAGCCGCTGTGGAGGAAGCCCAACTTTTCCCCACTGGTTCAACTTCCTTCGCCCTCTACTTTCTGAAGCCAATTTCACACAGAAAACCGTTAAAATCGGCCTTTGGCGGGAACGGAGGAGGCTCGTGCAGTTGTGACGTAGGCGGCGATGCTTCGTTCTCAGCTCGCCATAGCAACGGACCGAGGCACGCGGGGAGTAAGAATAGGAGGCGTTGTTGTTGTTGTTGTTGTTGTTGTTGTTGTTGTTGTTGTTGACATTTCTGGTTATGTTTATATTGTAACACTTTATAAATAAGCAACAATATCAACGACAGTTATAATAATAATAATATAATTATAATAGTTGAATTATTATTATTGTTATCGTTGTTTTTTATTTTTATTTTATTACAGTTTCCTATTAATTCAAATTAATTTAAGCCTAAGTTTCCAACGTTTTTGATAATTTATGATTTTTAAACCCAGACGTTTAATTAGAAAACCCACTTTTATTTATTTTTTTTATTCTGGTTCACAGATTGTTTTTAAAAGCTTGTAGCAAGATACATTTTCCTTTTCTTGTAAATTATCATATTCAACAAGGTGACAGTTTTGATTGCGATGAAGCAGTGAGCACAACAACAAATAAACAAACCGTGGAAATCTCAGTAGCCCAAATGCACTGCCTGCTGCTCCGAGCTGTGGTACACAGTGATGAGTGAACACTAAGAGTGTTGGTTTAAACTCTCCTCATCTCTGCGGCGCTCTGCCAGTGTGCTGCTGTGTCAGTCCGGCGCAAAACTTCCCTTCATTGTTCTGCCCTCTGATCTCCCCCGGACCAATCAGCACGCCGTTGGCAAGGACAACGGCGTCTGTCAGCTGCGTCCGACCAATAGCGGCTGCGCGCAAGGCGGATCTCAGCGGAGGGGGGGGGGGGGGGGGTGTTCTCGGCGTCCTCTCGGTTTGGCGCTGGGGAGCCGCCTGTGGCACAAAAGTGAAAAGTGAGTAAGCGGCGCTCCCGCTGCCCCCCGCCATCGCCAACAGCGCCGACGGAGCTCGCGCTTCTACCCAGCTCTCAGCCATGGCGGCTACGGCGTCCGACCACTACGGCGTGCTCACGAGCAGCGCGTCCGTCGCGCCCTCGGAGGCGGTTAGCGCGCAGCAAGCGCCGTCCTACGGGGATGCGGCGCAAAGCCTGCTACTGCAGAGCGAGTACGCCACGCTGCAGAGCGGCACCAACGCGCTTGGACACGCGCACCAGTGGCTGGCGGCCCTCTCACATCACGGAGATACATCTCCGTGGTCCTCGAGCCCGCTCAGCGAGCAGGACATCAAGCCCACGCTGCAAGGAGACGCGGACGAGATACGGCACTCGCCTGCTCTACAACAGCAGCAGCAACAGCAGCCGTCGCGAGCCACTCACTTGGTTCATCCGCACGAGGGCGCGCATCATCACCAGTCGGCGGCGGCTTGGAGGGCGACGAGCGGTGCGCACATGGCCGCCGGCATGACCGCGTCCAACGGACAGGGTATGATGTACTCGCAGACGGGCTACGGCAGCCTTACAGCGGACGAAGAGCATGGCTCGCACCGGCACGCCCTGAGCGGAGACGCGCGCGACGAGAGCGAGCACGGACACCCGCACGGCCTACGCCACGGCCACGGTCCCGGTCCCGGTCCCGGTCCCGAGCACTCGGACGACGACGTCCCCACGTCCGACGACCTGGAGCACTTCGCCAAGCAGTTTAAGCAGCGGCGCATCAAACTGGGCTTCACGCAGGCGGACGTGGGCCTGGCACTGGGCACGCTCTACGGCAACGTCTTCTCACAGACCACCATCTGCAGGTTCGAGGCGCTGCAGCTCAGCTTCAAGAACATGTGCAAGCTCAAGCCGCTGCTGAACAAGTGGCTAGAGGAGGCAGACTCCACCTCGGGCAGCCCCACCAGCCTGGACAAGATCGCCGCGCAGGGCAGGAAAAGGAAAAAACGCACGTCTATCGAGGTGGCCGTCAAAGGGGCGCTCGAGAGCCATTTCCTCAAGTCTCCCAAGCCTGGGGCGTCCGAGATCAACTCCCTAGCCGACAGTCTTCAGCTGGACAAGGAGGTGGTGCGAGTGTGGTTTTGCAACAGGCGGCAGAAGGAGAAGCGGATGACGCCCCAGTGCGGAGCGCTGGCCGAGAGCAAGGACTCCTACGGCGACACCCCGCCGCACCACGACGACCGGACACCGGTGCCGTGACCCCCCTCCCCTCCCCACGGGGGCCGGACCCAAATCTGAGTGTCATTTGTGCCGTTAGTGGCGGAGGAAACGGAACAGAATAAAAAACAAAAACAAAAACGTGAGGGAGCCCGCAAGATACCCTTGTGGGACGCCGCGCGTTTTGTTTTTGGCGGAATAAGCGGAGGCGCTTCGAGGGAACGCTGCAGGTGCGGGGCGATCGCCCCTTCTGGAAACAAACAAACAAAATAAACAAACAAGTAAACAAAAGGACTAGAGTGAATAAGATGTAACACAAGAATGTGCTCAGTAGTGATCAATGGGAAGCGACTTATGTGGGAAAATGCCCCCAGCACGCCATCTTCCCTTCATGGGCACAAAAACAACAACAAAACCTAGTCAGTACTGAAGCAGGGTCTGCCATTCCATTTTACTCTAGCTATAAATCACACTATAACAACAACAACAATAATAACAATAACAATAATAATAATAATCATCATCATTATTATTATTATTGTTATTATTATTATTATTATTGCTATGATTATACTATACATATATATTATTTGCATTATTCCTATATATCTCCATAAGACCTGACTTTCAGCTTGGCTGATTTCAGAGCTATAACTTTTCTGTCCAGCCTCTTGTGCGTGTAAGGTGGGTTTTGCTGGTTTCAGTTTTAATCCTAACAAAGCCGCTGTCACCTTGTGCTGCACTGGAAAGCAGTCCGGTCGTATGCAGATCACGGACTCGCCGCACTGCTGGACAAAACACAAATCCCTTGTTGATGTGCAGCGGAATGACACACTGCGGTCAGCTTTCAGACCACTGCTTGTTCTCCAGTGTCAGCTGTGCGCTTCGCCAAACTGACCAGCTAAACCCAAACACATTCCTGTCAGGTCTGTGAGCGGAGCTTTATTCCTGTAGTGACCTGCATGCCTTCTCTTTGGCTTTAAACGAGGATCTGAGGCCACGGTCTGAAAATAGAGGAATCAAGACATTCAGGGTGTTTATCGTTTTAGATCGACACTGTTTTTGACCGTATTTATATATATATTTACCAAGTAGAATGAATATAATTTTAAACAATAACAACATTAATAACCAAAATAATAACAATACTAATGAATAACATAATAATCATCATAATAATTATTATAATAATATTACATCAAAAACAACAACAATAATAATAATAATATATTCTTGGCCAGGTTTTACTGCCTTTGGTAATGGCTTGACATTTCTATAAGCGTCTAATAATAACAGGCACCATCACCCCAGTGTAAATCTACGTGTTTGTTTGTATTTTGTATTTATCTGTTTTAAATCAACCAAATTGTTGATGCGACCGTTTCTGTGAGCCTGCCTGCCTTCCCTTTAGCTTTTAAAGGGGGAAGTGTCCAGCAGCAGCTGCGCGCTCACTGTCTGATCATGAGGACCGCGCTGATGTGAGACACTGACTGTGCTCTTCTGCTATTTGAGCCTTCTGCCGTTGGTTTGTCTTCTTTTGCTCATCCTGGCGCCAAAGCACAAACTCTACTGTAGCTCCAGAGGCTGCTGAAAAGATGAAAGGTTCTGACTTCTGTTTATTTGTTTTTCGGGAGCCAGAAAAAAATGAATGCTTGACTGAAAACTTGCACAATTTTTTAAAAATCTTCTTTTTTGTCATTAAAATGAACACATGCTTTTCCACAACAGGTTAAGTGCATCCAAGTCATGTCAAAACGTGTGTGTGTGTGTGTGGGACAGTAGAGTAAGAGATGGGGCTGAATTCCCTCATTGTTCTCTGCAGGCGTTCATTCAGCTCGGAGAGGAAAGAGACGCACACTGATGGAGCATTACACACACACATACGCACGCACGCACAAACACACGCGCGCGCGCACACACACACACACACACACACACACACAGCTGCTTCAGTGTGCTTTATAAACAAAACGGGTGATTTCGGCAGCAGTTGGTGAGATTGACAGTACTTTCTCATTCGCCCCGGCGCTTCGATTACGACCTGAAACACCACACGTTCTTTCTAAACGTCATAAGACGTGTGTTGATGACCTACAGTCTCCACGGTTTCCTGATGTTCTTAATCAGGAGCCTGAATCTAGCATTGCAAAATAAAGCCCGTTTATCACTCCCGATCTGCCTCACCAGGAAAAGAGGCTCATTTTACAGCCCGACAGAAAGATAGAAAAGGACACCAGTGCACTGAGCCGCTCTGATATTTACCCTGATCAGATTTTCTGCTGTGGTGGACATCACTAATGTTCTTCAGTTTTCCCGCTTGTATTCAACAGTGACAAGACATGCAGCAGCTCGAAGTTGCGGTTGTTTATGTGTAGAATTTCTAGCAGACGGGTTGCACAGACAAAACCCTCTCAGCACAAGCAGTGTATAAAAGGCAGTGTTGGATTTTAAGGGGATAGAATCAAAATATCCACATGTCAAATAACAACAATAGCAAAGTAGTACGAGCTGTAAAACAAGAAATCAAATTAAAGCGTTTTTCCTGCCTTTTTGAATGAATGAAATTAAAGATTAAAGAAATAATTAGTTAGAATAATCCCATACAAATATTTTATTTTATTTTATTAATTATTGTTTTATACAATTATACAATTTACATTTTATGTATTACACAAGTTAGACATCATTTTTAAATGTATTTTTTGAAACGCTGATTTAAATTAGTTTGATTTAAATTGGCCCTAGGTCTTATAATTTCACAAACCCTCCGACCTGGAAAGAAAGCATATTTTTTCGAGTTTTGTGCTGCAATGTGTATTTGGTCGAAAAATACAAACGAATCAAAATGTGAGTTTAAAGCTCAGCAGACCAGCATGTGAAGATATTGTTTAAGCGACATCTAGTGGCCAAATTACAATCACGACACAAAAAACAATCATACAGTCGAGTAACCTATGCTTTTTCACAGCTCGCAGTCACGATCAGCATCAACACGCCAACCTGTAAATGATGATGATGATGACGACAATGATAACCATTTTATGTTTTCACAAGGACATTTAATACAACTAAAACAAAAAACAACAAAAACAAAAAAGAAATCACTCGATAAATAATTCCAATTCTTAGGGAGGTGAATACAGTTTTAATTAATCTGTTTTACTCTAGGAATTCCAGCATTGATGAGCTTTATCTGATTTAATGTATAGCCCTTCAAGAATTCATATCGCCTGGTATAATGAGAGCAAGGCCCTGTGGTATTATATCAGGCTTCTGCTTGTCAGTAATCATTTTAGTTAATCTAGTGAATAGAACCTTTCTGTGTATGTTTATGTTGGAAAAGACAAAAAATATGAGTTAAGGTTTCAGCACTGTGCAGTGTAAATCTAACTAAAAACAAAAACATTCATGTAGCACTTGCAGTATTTCTCATCAAACTGTCCTGAAATACTGTATTTGTTTACTAATTATTAATGTAGAGCTTTAAAAAAAATCTGAAAAAGCATCTGGAATGTGGATATATGGAAAATGTGTAATTCCATGCAACAGTTAAAACCAAAGGTGCCTTAAGGTTTTTTTTGTTGTGATGCCAAAGAATTATGCACTTTTAGTGGATGATTCATTAAAATCACTTATGTAAATTAAATGTCTTCTAAAAATTGAAAAGAATTGGTCAAATGTACTGAAACAAATATACAAATATATTGAAATGGAAATTTTAATACTAAGGAAAATATCTGCCACTAGGATAAGAAACATTTACCAAGTAATATTTTGGCAGTGTTTGTAGATCATGTTTGTCTGTCATCAGAAGTTGTTTTTCTTAACTGACTGGTTCAATGTCTGTTGTTCAGTACACCAGTGGTTTCTTTCCTTTCATAACATGTTTATAAAAATGTACCTTTTTTTTGAGAAAAAAAAATTCAAAAGGTTTTTCCTTTGTAACAACAAATGGAGTCTTCACAGGTGAAATCAAAAGCTATTTATAATCTGAAAAAAATAATCTAACAGGACATATCTCACTTTAAAAACTGGGTGGTCAGATACAAGAAGTGCTATGTTACATGTAATTTATAATTTCTAGATGCATATGCAAGAAAATATTCTTTTAATCTCAACCCAAATGTCTTCATTACACAGCCAAAAATAATAATTGCTGTTTGAATACTTCTGGATGAGCTGAATGCAATTTCAAATTTTTGCTTAGTAAATATTTACATTTACATTTGGGCAATTATATTTTATTATATTTTTATTTTTTGTTTTGGTTCTCTTTATCTCTCTTTTTAAGCCATAATTATACAAAAAACAGAACATTCTAAAGGGTTTGCATACTTTTAAGTACCACTGTAATAACCTCGTGATCTACTGGGTTTATTTTGTTTCAGAAATGACTTCCAATTTTGATAAAGATGATTGTTTCTAAAATGAACATAATCATTTTCAGTGCTTTTAAGATGAGCAATCGAGATCATGAAAAAGCAAAGAATTATTACTTTGAAATGAGATTAGAAATGAGTATATTAGATGGACTGCTCAGGTTAGACGTTTGGAGACAAAGTTAGAGAGGCAAGGTTGCATTGGACATGTCCAGAGGAGAGACAAGGATTATATTGGGAAGAGGATGTTGAAGATGGAGATCCCAGGAAAGAGCAAAAGAGGAAGACCAAAGAAGAGGTTTATGGATGTGGTGAGAGAGTACATGCAGATGGTCAGTTTGAAGGAGGAAGATGCAGATGACAGGAAGAAATGGAGACAGATGATCCACTGTGGCGACCCCTAAACGTGAGCAGCTGAAAGAAGATTACCTTGAAATGAGGTCATTTGACTTATATTTAGTCATTTAACTCATATAAGGCCCCTTTAGGATTGTTCATATTTAATAGAAAATATTTTGAAAAGGAAATTTTAATATTAAGGAAAACATCTGCCACTAAGATAAGAAACATTTACCAAATCATATTTTATGAAAAATCTTTATGAAAAAGTATCTAGTCTGTCTTCTCATCACCTTTATACCTTAAAATTAAAAGATAATAAATAAGGAACAAAATCACCTCATACACAAATTGATTATCAGATTTTTAAAGATGTAGGATTAAAAATACAGATCACTCCAGTAGCAAGGCATGTAATCATCCATTAGGTTCACCATGCTTTTAAGATGAGCAATCCAGATCATGAAAAAGCAAAGAATTATTACCTAGAAATGGAGACAGATGATCTGCTTTGGCGACCCCCAAACGTGAGCAGCCAAAAGAAGAAGAAGAATATCTTGAAATGAGATCATTTGACTTACTAAAGAGAGTAATATCATATAAGGCCCTTTAAAGAGTGTTCATATTTAAGAAGAAACTGACAGACAATAAATAAATTAGCAGTTTCATTTAATTTGGGTACTTTTCATACAGCAGTTCCTCTTGTGTTTCTATACATTCATAAGAATCTCAGCTGACCATAATTTACAGAGGTACACACCATATACATGATCCCCATCCCAAATTATGTACATTATTTCCCTTTAACTCCAATTAGGATTCATCACACTCACACACACACAAACATTGCAACTACAAACTGTAGAATTGGCTCACACTAACTCTCATGCCAGAAGATGGATTAGATCATTCGCGAGGGTTAGTGTTTGACCTTTGACCTATGCTCGCTTTTCAGGTCATTTTGTGTTGTGTTGGTCTCCAATATGCTGCTACTGTTGTGCAGGCCTTTCGTCCGGACAACAGTTCAATTAGACCAACACAATCATCAACCAGGTGATAATTTGGAAGTGTTTGCTTTGACTTTGTGGATCACTGCAGTAGGCTGCAGGACTCCAGAACTGTCTGCCATGATTTTAGCTGATTCATTAGGCCAATTTAATTCAACTTCAACTGCTTCTTCACTGATCTGCTACATTTGTAACATATAATAAATCACCATGGATGATATTTTTAACACTGACTAAAGACACAAAAAATAGGCCAAAGAATTTCAGCATTTCACGTTCCTTCACAAAATACACAGAAGGGGCTTGAAAGCAGACACAGATAAATATTATGAAACTAATACTGAAAAGCACAGGAGTTTTATATTTCTCATGATCAAATGTGAAAAGGTTTACATCCTTTTACTTATAAAACAAAATGTATGAGTCAGAATAACCAGAATCAGGAAAATGGTTTACATCTCAAAAGAAATTGCATAAGAAATATCCTCTGCAACCAATGAAGTCTTCTGATTCTGACACTTCTGATAAGGTTCTTGTTTAGAATAACATTTATAATCTATTTCAAAATTTCAAAAGAACATCCCTAAGACTGCCAAGAATATTATCTCCAGAATTTTTGATTAACCCAGTTAGTCTCTTTTTTGAGTAATTTTTTCACACATGGAAATCACATTCAGCATGGACACTTGAAAATCTGCCTAAATAAAAGAAAAATAATTCACACTTAAGATCCACTCTGTACAAAAAATATGAAATAATAGAACTTTATTTTGAATTACAAAAAAATGATACAGTTAAATAAAAGAGATTAAATAAATATATGATGAATTTTTTATAAAACACTTGGCATGTCAGGCACAGGCTTGATGGGTGTAGAATGCAATTTAAAGGCTGTGCGTTTCTCAGCAATGGTACTTCATGATATGCACATGCATTGGGGTTAGAGAGAGCTACTAGGGGTGCACAATATATATCAGGAGCTGATTTCTATTTGCTGAACAATTTGAATGAATTGAATTAAAGCCAATAATTACAATCAATAATTTAATCACTACTGGTGGAAACTTTGTTTAAGCTCAGTGAAGACACCAAGGTGTTCTGCTGGACCCTCACTCATACTCCCAATTCCAGTCAGTCAGTCAGTCAGTCAGTCATTTTCTGCCGCTTGTCCCAAGGGGGGTCGCGGGGGAGTGCTGGAGTCCATCCCAGCTCACACAGGGCGAAGGACAGGAGACACACCCTGGACAGGTTGCCAGCCCATCGTAGGGACTCCCAATTCCAAATCCACATTAAATTTCTTCCGTATATACCTGGCTTTTGCAGTCTTCAGATTGTAAGCTATTTGTTAAGTACAGGGTCTATTTCAGCTGCGTCATCGTTAAATCAAATTATTTTATAATTAATGAGTTTTAATTTGCCTCAAGGCCCATTCACACTTTTTACAGATAACAGAAAACACATCAAGTTTAAAAAATTCAAACAAACCTACTAATGGCATCTCTTATAATGACTCTGACAATGATGAACTGTGATTACATTTGCTGCTTTCTATTCTGCCTTTTATTTATCAGAAATGACTTAAAATGCTGGTTTGTGAGTAATCCCTGAATAAAGGAGGTAAATAGGGCTGAATGGCTAAAAATGTTAAAATATGTTTCTGCTTTTTCATGTTGGAATTTTCTCGCAAGATTCATTCACCAGAAAGATACATTTATTGTTGTTCCTAGGCTTACTTGAGGAACCCAGTTTCTCCCTTGCTTGCACGTGTGAACAAGACTGCACACTCACTGAGCTTCGTAAATAGTTTACATTGTGAAATTGTATGGGTATTTTTTTTTTGCCAGTTTGCAACAAGGTTACAAGGTTATTCACTGACTAATCTGATCAGTCCTAAATTATCCATAACTACACAAAAGAAAAACAAAACAAATCCACAAAAAAGCAACAAAGAGCAGGCAACAGTGAGCACGGTACAGTTGGCCATGTGTGTTCCTGTAAACAAGCTTCAGTTTTAGATGTTTGCCACAATAAACCAATAATGCCACAAATAAAATGCTCTGAGCACCTTAAATGTGAAGTTTCCTGCTAAAACAGACAGTAATTGAAGCGCCATATTTATGTCTGTAAATTGTAGCCACTGTTCAGAAAGCCATGACAGGCCCTGTGTTCATGGCTCTGTGTGTGTAATGGCAACCTAAGTGCACACTGGGAGCAACAAGAGCATGAAAACACCTGGAAACTCATTTGCAAGCAGCATTGGGGATTGGGGGTGGGTGTGGAGCATGGGCTCAGGCATCTTGAGCATCAGAATGAAGTTGTATTTTAGTCTTTGTGATAATGATGTAGTTTGGTAGCAACCAATACAATTCAAGAATTCTAGTGAATACCATTTCCCACTAAACATTAGTTCCCAAGCAACATAGAAAAACAACACTGTAGCATTTTGTTTTATTTTGATGTATAAAAATTTTTTAAAAATCATCATGTAAGGTTTCTGCAATTCTTTTTTTTTTTTTCAAGATTAGTTGATGAAGTGCATAAAATACATCAAAATTGCATTTCAGTATCAGTATACAGAACAGTGTTGAATAATGCAATCAGTCGGTAAATTATTGTTACTACTATCTATGATCGGTTTTGGTCTTAACATAATACACTTCACAACTTGAACAAACATGATTTGACTAAATTTAAATGTGATGTAGTCAGATATTATTGGAGCTGTACAATAGCTTGATTTAAAAAACATACTAAATACAGTACTGTGCAAAAGTTTTAGGCAGGTGTGAAAAAATGGTGTAAACAAAGAATGCTTTCAAAATTGGAAGTGTTAATCATTTATTTTCATCAATCAACAAAATGCAGTGAATGAACAAAAGAGAAATCTAAATCTAATCAATATTTGGTGTGACCACCCTTTGCATTCAAAACAGCATCAATTCTTCTAGGTATACTTGCACACAGTTTTTGAAGGAACTCGGCTGGTAGGTCACATGACTGTGATCATTATTTATCATTATTTATATTTCTGAAAGCATTTTGTTTACACCATTTTTTCACACCTGCCTAAAACTTTTGCACAGTACTGTATTTTAAAACAAAGGACTACCACCAGCGTCATTACCTGCACTCATGTATGACATGGACTAATTTCTTGCTCTTTTTAATGGTTGTCTAAAAGTCATGGTTCATATTGCACAGCAAATTATTTCACTTAATTTGAAGTACATTAACAAATTATGTCTAGTAAGCAATGTTGATGCAACCAGTACTGTTAATTAACCAATTAATGTTTTACCAGCATGTCACAGTACATGGTACCAGCACATTTGCTGAGCTGGAAAAGAAAATAATAAATGGCATTTGGCTTAAATATTACAGTGGCATATACAGCCTAAACATGCCTTTAACATGGTTTATTCTTCTCCTTCATTGATAAGTTTTTCACATTTACATTTAAAAAGGCTTCATGAGTTTTACCCTACTTGTGATAAAGTCAGCACAAAGATATTAGTCAATACTTCGGTTTGCTTACAGTCCCTTAAAAAATTGCAAGACCAAGTGGCCAAAATGATAACTTATGCTCTCAATGCTCCTGGTGTGAACATAGGGTTAGACATTCTTCTTCTGAGTGTATTTGTGCATGGCAAGGACTCATTTTTGCACCAGATGGACACACACATACTCTCAAAAATCATCCCACCCTCCCTTGTTCCTCCCTTAACCATCACCAGGGCTGACTCAACGATTAGCATGCTTTCACTTTAGAAATGTGTTTCCCTGACACGGCTCCCCAGAGCATTTGTGGAAAATTCTGCACAATATGTTTGTGTCTCACAGCGCACAAAATGATCTGTTCGGTTAGAAAGAAGCGCACACTGCCAATAATGCTAACTCTGACACATTTTTGTTTCTAGGGTTCCATATAACTCAAGCTAAAACACCATAATGTTTCAGACTTTGCTCAAGAAAGCTTGATTCACATGTTAAGCAAATATCAGTAATTTATTGGCTCAGAGTTAGTCTGCATTTAGCATATGCCCATGTGAGCATATGCTCACTAGTCTGCAGCTACGCAGCCCTTTATGCAGCTAGCTATAATACGCTTCATGTTCTGCAGCCTTTCCATCATGCCAGCTTTTTCAGCAAATTTGTGGTACAGTAGACAGCAGTTGCCTAGTGGTTATAGAGACTAAGCCCTATGATTTTAAGGCCCTGGGCTCAATTCCCTTCCCAGTAATTGACTCTGAGATTCCCTTGAACAAGGTACCATCCTCTACACTATGTGAGGCCGTGGAAACTGCCCTACTGGTTAGGACTACGGACCTTGATTGTAGGGTCATAGGTCCAATTCCAAGACCAGTTACACTGAGGCACCGTAACCTTCACTGTACCCAGGGCACTGGATGTATGGCTGTCCCATATTGCATGGTTTGTATGGTTTAAAGGCAGAAGTAGCATTCTGATATCGTGTGTGCTGTGCATTAACAATGATTAATAGTCACTTTCACAGGATCAGACCAGTCAAGCATTTGCTCTCCAATCAAATCAATGAGTCTGTTGCCAAATTCGTCCTACAAGTTATGGCAATTATGACCCCTTGATTTTTGGGCTACTTTGACCAAGCCATCTAGCATTTGGTTCCATTTAAAGTAGATCAGATCCTTACGGTTGCTAATTTCTCACACTCATACCAGCGCCCAGGACATTAACATGCCACTACCACGTCAGTGTGATGCCTGTAATGAGGATGACTCCCACCCAAATAATATCTACTCTCTGGTGGTCCTGATGACTGAATGGGCAGAGAAACAAAGTTTGGAATTGTCCACTTCAAAGTGCATCTATATGGCCAGAAGAGCTGATAAAATGGACAATAATTGTAAATACCATGTTGGCAGTCCACTGATACTGCTAACAATAATAATAAGCTGGTTTGCAGTAGTTGGTCTATCATAAGATTATTTGATAAACATCTCACTGTTCTGTCATTTTCTTCCATTCTAGGAAATGAACCTCCCTTAGGTATACAAAAAGAAAATTATTCAAAAGATGATGCATGCTCTCAGACCAGAACTCCACTCTTCAAATCAAGTACTTACATGCATTACACATGTCTCCTATTTGACAAACATACATGTTAACCACTCTCACATAGGATATTCCCAATAATTATACCATATTTATCAACTGAATACCTGGATGCTACTTCTCCAGTAGGGCGGCATCACCAGAGCAGCATATGCCCAAATCACATAGCCATACTAAACCCATGGCCAACCATAGCTGAAGGAGGTCTCTCAGGGACCCAAGATTCAGAAATCATAAAACCCATGCATGCACTAAATGCAACATACAAAGCAGATGGATGGCACTGACAAACAATAGAAAAAAGGGCCAAGTTAAACTTTTAGGTCCATTTGCATTGGCTCAAAAGCTGAGGGCCATCCCAAGCATTGTTAAGGCAAGCCTGTTCAAGTTCCAGAGTGATTAAGTGTCCAGTAGGTAGTTAAAACAACATTAATGCAGACACAGACAATAAATTAGTCATCTTTTCTGATACCCACATTGTTATTTACATATTCTGATAGGTAAGTAAGAACAAAACTATATGACAGCCGTGGGTAACCAGAGGGTTTTTTAAAGGGACGTTTCAGGGCATTTTATTCAGAACCCAGGCAGTTCAGAGAACTGGTTGCTCAGTTAATAAGGTTAAAAAGGTGCAGTAGACCTAGCAGTACATCAGAGTAAGAATTGTAGGGGAGAACAGGACTTTCACACAACTGTTCCAAAGTAACATTAGGTTAAACCTACACAAAACATATCAGCTTGATGAATAACCACATCAACAGGTTGGCAAACTGTACTTAAAATATTGATGCTCACATCGATATTCATCCAATAAGGAAAGTTAATACAGAGGAGATTCTGTTACTCTCAGAAAGAGTTGAAGAGAAGCATGGTAGGAGGATATAACTAGCACAAGCAGCCTTTTCCTACGGAGGGAATTATTCAGCACTGGCATCAGTCAGTCCCTTACTTTTCTCTTTAAAAAAAGAAAATAAGCTTTATTTTACTGTTTGATATGCTTCAGCTTCACTTCTCTTTCTGGTGGTGCTCTGTGGTGTCTTACACATTAAATATTTTGTCAAGCTATACTTTCCACTGAGAATCATTTTATTTTCTTCCCCCTTCACATAGGTAAATGGCCATCTTCTGTGTTTTTCCATTATTTCAAAATTTTCCTCACATGTAAAAGAGACTGACATACTACATATCCTATATTTTCACTCTCTTGTATACTCTCAGAGAAGCATCACCTCTCTCACAAAGGTATATTTTTACTAAAGCCCTTTCTGACTTGTGGGAGGGGCCTGAAGGAGGACAGGATGTAAGATCAATGCAGAGGTAGCACAGATGATGGAGTGATTAACATTTGAGCTGCTCCATCTCTGAGTACTCAGCCTCCATGTCAGAGTCAAAAAGGGAACGTCCAGTAGGGTCACTGTCCAGTGAGTGTGTGGTGGTGGAGTGTGAAAGGGTGCTGGGCTCTTCGGGGAAGCTGTCACTGTGTGAGTACAGACCAAGGTCAGGCAGCTGGGATGGAGAATTGGCGTCCTCACTTAAAACATCGGAGTACAAATCATCAGCGTCCACAAACCACTCAGGCCAAAATTTCCTCCGGATGCGCTCGCAGTACATTGCTAGATTAATTAACTCGCCTGCATAAAATCAAACAACTCAGTTAGCTAATCAGAATTGAATCATTTTAGCATAACTTCAAATTGAAACAGAGCAATACATTTTTTAAAAATTGTTTATTCCTCATATAGTACTGTGAAATCCTATTTATTTCTTTCGTTTCTATTTTTACATATTTGTCACACAAATCTTTAAAATCTTCTGACTAAACATTACTTTCATTTCAGTTTTTTGCAAACTTAATAAATTATAATTTTATCTGTTGAAGATAAAGTGTCTCCTTATTCACCTTGCAGTTATCCTATCAAAATCATATCATAACTAGCCAAGAGGAATACAGGGGTTTGTCACGTTTGTCAAAAAAGCATGTTCATGAACACCAAGTCTTTTGGAATAACGTGGACTGAAGTGGAAATTGGGACTTTTTAGAAGACTGGTCCAATCTGATATTCAGCTAACAGAGCATTCTACAATAACAACATCACACATGCAAAACATGGTGATGGTAGTTTAATGAAGTAGGAATGCTTTACTGGTTTGGGGCCTGGGCAATACTTTGTTATACAATACTTAATTATGTACATAATTATATGTAATGTAATAAGACCACAATCTGAAGCACAAGTAAAAAGCGAATAGCCTTAAAGCAAGACATAAATATCATGAAGGAGGCTGGGTAAAAATGACACCACTTCCTCCACCTGTCTTCTGGTTGTTAAAACGTTACTTAAAGGTGTTGCAATCACTTACTATATTATTATCTTTTGATACATTTAATTGAATAAATGAAACTATAATTTAAAATAAAATGTTCGTTGTTTTCTCATGTTGTCCTTGTCTTATGTTGTATGAGGACTTGAAATCATTGTGTGACAGATATGCAAAAATTGAGGAATAAAGGAACCTAAATACCAAATACATACTGTGTTACAAGACCACATACGCAGTCTCACATATTATACTGTGACACATTCGTTGCTTTAACTTGCTTTTTTTTTTTTTATAACCTACTCTTTTATTTGCATGCTGAAGATCAGCCATCAGCTACTGGAAGAAAATATGAAATCACACCTAACTAAACATACAATTCATCTGTAATATTTCCTGGAAGGTCGATAACTTTACCTTTTATAAGCTGCTCTGGACGTGTACCCGGTAATGTCCACATGGCCTGGGCAAGATGACCAAATACTGCAGCATCAACTGTGGAGACCTTGGGGCCCATTATGTATTTTTTATCTCCTACAAGAGTGGAACAGAAAAGCAATTATTAAAGAGACTATACAGTTGAGGCCAAAATTATTAGCCCCCCAGGAATTATGGAACATTTTTCTAAACCTCTTCCCAATGTTTGTAGCATTGATGAAACTTGATATAAGCCAGATAAAGCAAGCCAACATTCACCAGTGCTATTTAGTAGCTTTTGGTACATTTGGTAATATAAAATACATTTTTAGGCTTGCTTTATCAAATATAGTAAAAAAATGGGGTGGTCAAAAATATGAGCCCCATGTGACTGTTGGCTTTCAAAACACACCTACAGTAATTAATCAATCAATCAGCTTTGAAACCACACCTGTGCACCCAATTGGCTTCCTAACAACATTCAATCAGCATAAAAAGACTCCAAAGAACAGGGCACTTGAACACATGAGAGGGACTAATGTTACTCACCATGCCAAAGGCAAAGGAAATCAGTCTGGAGCTCAGAAAGAAGATAGTAGATGCTCATGATAAGGGGGAAGGCAACACTGCCATTTCCAAGCGATTCACAGTGTCTAGAACTGCTGTATGTTGCATCATTGCCAAGTACAAGGAGACAAATTCTGTAAGAAACAAACCTGCCGGTGGCCGTGAGCACAAGATTTCAAGAACTCTGGAGAGGAAAATAGTCAGAGATGTCAGCAAGGAGCCCCGGACATCTGCCAAGGTATTTGTTGCTGACCTGGCCTCTTCTGGGGTTGATGTTTCAAAGAACACAGTTGTGAAGGCTCTTCATTGTGGTGGGCTTCAGGGCCATCCTTCCAGAAGAACCCCTTTACTCAAAGAGCGGCACATCACAGCCTGACTGAGGTTTGCCCATGAACATTTGAAAGGTAAACATGAGTTTTGGAAGTCTGTGCTTTGGTCTGATGAGACTAAACTGGAACTGTTTGGGCACATGGATGTTGCTTATGTTTGGCAAAGAAAGGGAGAGGCCTTCAACCCTAGGAACAGAGTTTCCACAGTTAAACATGGTGGTGGGAGCATCATGCTGTGGGGCTGTTTTGCAGCCTCAGGCACAGGGAGCCTTGTTTGGGTGCATGGCATCATGAAAAAAAAATGATGTTGACATTTTGAGAGAGAATATACAGAAATATGCTTGTAATCTAGGCTTAGGTCATCGTTGGGTCTTCCAACAAGACAATGACCTAACGCATACATTGAAATTAGTCCATCAGTTGCACTTTAAATTCAGTAACGCTGCTCCACCACACTACTACATTGTTATATACCTGGGCTGCTTTGTTCCACAACACTGCAGCCCTCCACAGATGAATGTACTGTCTGTTGTTGTCTGTCTTGTCTGCACTTGTTGCCCCGTGTTGTCTTATGTTGTCTTTTGTCGTGTCTTGTGTGTAGCACCAGGGTCCTGGAGGAACGTTATTTCGTTTCACTGTGTACTGTGTATATGGCTGAAATGACAATAAAATCCTACTTGACTTGATCAGTTCCTCAAGTATACCAAAAGCAAGATCCTGGAGTGGCACGCACAGAGCCCAGACCTCAATCCTATTGAGAATCTGTGGCGGGTGCTCAAAGTGAATGTCCATGCTCGGAAACCATGCAATTTGGACCAGCTAGAACAATTTGCAATGGAAGAATGGGCCAAAATCCCTCAGGAGACCTGTGCCAACCTAGTAAAGAACTACTCTAAGGGATTGTTGTCAGTTGTGGCTCAGAAAGTGTACACTATTGACTATTAATGGCCAGGGGGCTAATAATTTTGGATGTCTCATTTTTGCCCTTTCTTGTTTCAACCCGGGGTATCAATAAAATATCCTAATTAAACTTAGTGGACATTGTTTTTTATAGTGTATTTGTTTCCAAAATAACAAGCACTTGTTGTTAATGGTCATTTTCATGGAGAAATCAAGAGTGTTGTCTAATTTCATAAGGGGGGCTAATAATTTTGGCCTCAGCTGTAAATACAAATATACCTATATCTAGTGTTTGTTTTGCTGTATATGGAAACTAGTTTCTTCCTTCAATAAAACTGCACAAAAAACAATGAGAACAGTGCATTCTCCTCACCAAAAGGTGTCAGCACAAATTCAGTATACAGTGTGCCTTACGAGTTAAATTTGTTCCATAACCGAGCTCGTAACTCAAATTACTCAATGTCAAATAAATTTTCCCCATTGAAATGCCATTAATCCATTCCAGATTCTGTCCGTCCCCCCAAAAAATCAAATTTTTTTGTTACGTTTCAAATAAGAAAAATATGCTTTTAAATAAGGAATATTGTATGAAAACACAATACAGTCGCATGTACTGCAATAAACTGGTTTTACTAAATATAATGTAGAGCATTTGCCTTGGAGATCTAACGATTTGAAGATGCTGACAAAAGGTGGAGAAGAAAGGCAATAATCTTATTTACTGATTTTTGTTTCGCCAGACTTTCCTCACTTTCATTGGCAGGGGTTTTAAAAACCTGTCCAATGTGGTCTGTTCCAGGTGCAGATTGTAGAAGTGCCACTCTCTGCTTTAACAAGTTGACTACAGGCACACACCATCAATGCACACCATCCGCTTCTTCTCAGCACTGTCCTTTGCACTCACTTTCTTCAGACACATGATTAGAAAAACAAAGTTCTGCAAAAGAACTGCAAGCACAAATGCGAGCACTACACTGATGCTTCAACTGTGAGCTAACTGCTTAAAGTAAAAAAGTGAAACACAGGATGCTGGGTGGATGTTGCGGCGTTCACTGTGCCAACTAGCGGTGGGTATCTGGCGCTGGCTTGTAACCCGAAATTTAGCTCTCAACTCGTAGCAAAAAAAATGCCTGAGAGACGGCTCGTATCTCGAAAAACTCGTTAATTGGGACACTCGTAAGTCAAGCTACCACTGTAGTATTCTTTTGACAGTGCTAGTTGCAAACCTGATACAGGGAAATGGAAGAATCCTCCTTGTATTATTGATCATTTCACCCTTCTAAAATCTACTCATCACTTAAGTTATGTACAGCATTCTCACACCTCACGTATTCAAATCCAACCCCTTCACACTCCACAAACCAAAGCTGTTGACAACTTTATAGTGCCAATTCAACTGACCAAGCAAAGTAGCAAGGGTGCGCATGTCCTTCTCCATCAGATTGTAGACCTCGTCTTTAGAAAAGCGTCCGATGCCATGACCGTACATTTCTCTTTTCACCAGGCCGCCAGTCACATGACTCAGAATCCACTTGAGGAGTTCACTTAGTGGTCCGCTCACAGCCAGCATGCTCTTAGTGTTCTCCACGTTATCAACCCACTGACAATAGGCTATAGTCCTACACAGCACAAACACATTTATATCAGAAATTGCACTCATTTGAAAGTCAACATTAGCTTACAGTCAATATTAATTTGTCAGCACAGCCTTTCAAAAATGATATATACTTTAGCATCACAAAAAACAATTAGCCCTGGTGTGGTCTTCCCATAAAAATATTTAGTCCTGCTATGATTAAACATGGACACAAAGCCCACAAGAGACATTAAAGTAGGATATTATGTATTTTTATGTAGTGATTTTACAGTGAATCAGTAAAGTTGATTCTGAATATTACTGGAGTAGTGTATAAACATGTTAGCTGTCTGCTAAGCTGTTAAAACACAATCATTAACATGCCTAACTGCCAGGTGCAGTTTTCCCCTGTCACTAAGGCACGAAAATTTATTATGATAGCACATCTTTATGGTGGATGTGATGCCTGCCAAATGAAGCTTAATAAAAACTTTCTGATGTCCCCTTTTAAATTAAAAGCAAAGTCAATAATCCAGTTAATCAAGAACATAATAGTTCAGAAAATGTGGTAAAATGTACAGTACTGTGCAAAGGTTTTAGGCAGGTGTGAAAAAATGCTGTAAACAAAGGATGCTTTCAAAAATGAAAGTGTTAATCATTTATTTCCATCAATCAACAAAATGCAGTGAATGAACAAAAGAGAAATCTAAATCTAATCAATATTTGGTGTGACCACCCTTTGCCTTCAAAACAGCATCAATTCTTCTAGGTACACTCGCACACAGTTTTGGAAGGAACTCGGCTGGTAGGTTGTTCCAAACATGACGGTGTTTCAACCTGCGTGTGACATTGATTATTAGCACCTGTTTGGTAAAATTGGTTGATCATACACCTGACTATAATCCTACAAAATCCCTGACTTTGTACAAGTGTACCTATAAGAATTGATGCTGGTTTGAAGACAAAAGGTAGTAACAGCAAATATTGATTTGATTTAGATTTTTCTTTTGTTCACTCACTTTGCATTTTGTAAATTGATAAAAATAAACAATCATTATTTATATTTCTGAAAGCAATCTTTGTTTACAGCATTTTCACACCAGCCTAAAACTTTTGCACAGTACTGTACATAAAACTGATTTATTGTAATCCAAAATTCATAGCAGACCTAAAAACAACACATTTATGAATATACTTTTTTCCCCCCAAACATGCATGCAGTTACCCTCAAAACATACAACAAAATATTTCCTGACTAAGTGCATCTGTCAATGCAGTGAATATAGCTAGAGAGTGAGGTCGCTTCACCCAAATTCTCACTATAGACCAATATTAATTAAATACATTTAAACAAGCCACAGAATATACATGAAGTGAAAACATGTCCTCTATTTATTTAGCCATTCAAGATTTCTATAAAAAGTGGCCACATAAGTGGCTGGTTCATACTGCAATTCTTCATAAATGCTATTGTTCTCCACTAAAACTAACAAAAACATTTTCTAGGGCTGCTTGATTAATATTTTATTTTAATTTTAGTTTGATTCTAATTGTGACATTCAGCAATTCCAAATATAAAATAAAAACTATTATAAACATTCTAGCCATTGGTAATGTGCTGATAGAGGCACAGGAGTTGCATAGCTCCTCACCAGTAGAAGTGTTCTTCCACCATTTTTGTGATAGCACGTGACATTGCTCTTTCCTCAGGACTCAGACTGCTGTTCAGATTCACACCAAGTTTCTCTTCCAGGAAGTCGATGATGAACTCTGAGCCACACACCTGTTCCTGATTATACTCAATCCATGGCATCTTCCCTTGTGGAGACAACTTCCCATCGAAGTAGTTCTGCCCAGATTTGGAAAAACAATGTGGAGGAATAGAAAATTGGATAGTTAAGTTTGAGAATCAGAACAAGAAAAAACATTTCGCATATCTTGAAAGATATCTGTTTAACACCCCGTTTTACCTTAAACCAAAGTAGTACCTGGTAAGGCAGATCTGCCATGTGCAAGTAGGTTTCCATCTTCAGACAAAATGGGGAAAGGCTGGGAACTCCATTCTTGGGCCGGGCAAATTGGTGAAGGATGATGGCATCTTTGGAATCTAGTTCCTGCTCTTTTCTGTCATACACAAAAACACGCCATTAGAGACACAGATACACACTATAGGAAAGGGCAAAAGTGAGTGGCCCATAGAAGAATAACAATTATTGTTAGTGGAACTAAAAAAAAAAAAAAAAAAATCAGATGAAAAACAGTCAATATTTATTTTTCCTATGAGCACATTGAAAGGTGTGCTGGTTGAGGATCAGCGTCACTGTGTCCAAACTATCAGATTTATTATGATGTAAACAAAAACTGATTCCAGATTAACTTTCCATTTCTGTTTCGTATATGAGACCTAATTTTTCTTCCGATATTTCTTCATATTTAATACACATTGGCTGGTTCTGAATGTGCAACACAGAGGCACTGCTAGTGAATCCCACATTATTATAGGCATCTAGAAGAATCATTTACTATGGCTAGTCATGCACAGGAAACGGCCACTGTCCAGATGATGGGGTGCTGAATTATGTCCTCATAATTCTCTCCAATAAGCTTATCTTATCTAGAAGCAGTAAGTCTGACTTGTTGAAACAATACATTAGGTTTTTCTGTATAAAACGTTCACAACTAAGGCTGCAAATATTGAAATATTTCAATAATCAACAACAAGTCAGGCCACAGCAGCCAATGTTTGTAAGCAAGCCTGATGCTCTCCTCTCTTTCCTGTAAAAAGGGCCAAGGTTCCTCTTTATCGCCTGTAACCTGAGATGTTTTCATGAGGAGAAGCAAAGCTGCCACTAAGCTCTCTTACCCTCAGGGCAAATCAGTACTGTAACAAGATTACCTAAAAAGTCATTAAAGGTCACTTTAACGTGAATGCAGCTGTGTTTAGGCCCAATAACAAGACATTTCCCCCCAAAGGCAGAAAGCTATTGGAAGTGTTGTCCTTGACAATAACATGGAGTCAACTATTCGCTGCTCCTACGGGGGTGTGGGCTTCAACTGAGACATTATAGTCCACCTCACATTAAAAGGTACCCGTCTTCCCCTGCAATGACGACTGTCAGAGGGAGCTAAACAGGTTTCCAGTTGTTTTGTTAATTCAGTGATTTAAAAGCATTATTCCCATCGTGTACACATCCCCCCGCAATTGAGAAGCTTTTCTCTGCAACGCCATCAACCTCGACGCTTCAGGAAACAATGAGACGAGTGTTGGTCTCGTGGATCGTTCATAGCGGTCGAAATGTGTAAAATGCATACGCACACATGTAATAAAGGCTGTGTGTGTGTGTGTGTTGACTACTAGATTACCTCACGACCAGCAGCTCGTGCAGTAAATAGGCGGCGGCGGCGAGCAGCGCACCCCCGGCCAAGCACAGCGTTTTCCGCCACCACGAGTCGCCCATGGCGGTAGACTCAGGCAACGGGCGGCCGCCAACGACGACCAATCGACCGCAGGAGAGACTCCTATTGCGGCCGAGGTGGAACGCGTCGAGTCCGTCGCCCCAGTGCATGCTGCCTCCGGCCTCGCCGCCCTGCGGCCCACAGCGCGAATGTCTTCATGGCCCTCAGCGCGGAGAGGATTTCGGGATGCCGGAGGGGTCTTCAACTGTGGAGTCCAACAACACCGTGAACACGCCCTCCAGGAGTGACGTCACGACATCACCCTGAACACGTGGGCGCGCGCCGCCCGGTTCTCTTAACAGAGCTCGTGAAATCACGTCCCTGATCCTCCAAAGCTGGTCCCAGTTGTGTTGGATGTTGTTTGACTCGTTAAAGGTTTCTTGGCAGAAAGTCATACATCTACATTAGCTGATGTAACTGAAAAAAGTGTGCCTGTTTTTCTGCACGTCCAGCTTCGTTGGCGAAATTTGATGGGACAGATTATCTGCTGCCGCAGAAATTTAAAGGGACTAACAAAGTCAAAGAAATATAATTTATCGTGTTGCACGTGCTTTATCCTACCAATAAATACTCACCAGAGAAGCTTTAAAAAGATATGACTAAAACAGTGCGCATGTGAGCATAGTGAAATAGTATCTTTCGTTTAGTCTTGTCCAAATGCAAATCGACTCTGGAGCTATCACAATTTATTGTAGATCATTTTTACCTAAAATTCAGTTTGCATTGGAGAAAATGTATTGTTTGGTGTTTTTGACTTTGTTTCAGCATTCATCATTGAAGCATTTGTACTGATCATTATAAGTTTTAAATGGAAAGTCAAATGATAGTGATTAAACACGTCGGACATTACATTATATCGTTATCTGAAAGTTACAACAAACCTTCACTGAATATCTATGTAGTGTTTTTTGTGGGCAGCACCGTGGTGCAGTGGGTAGCACTGTCACCTCAAAGGAGGTTTTTGGTATATTTGGTTTATTTCATTTATGGAGATTGTGTGTGGAAGTCATATTATATAGTAATGTATAAAGGGTAGGAAAAAGCAAAGCAGAGAGTGTTGAGTAGATGGAATGACTGAGGGTCTGATGAATGAAGAGAAAGAGAGAGGATTGGACGATGTGAGGATACTGAACCAGGAAGTAATACAGGTGGAACTAAGGGCAGTGATGAAGAGGATGAGGAATGGAAAGGCTATTTGTCTAGAAGACATAATTATGGAAGTATAGAGGAGTTTAGGAGAGAAGGCACAATAAACAAAAAACACAATATTGGAAAGTGAGAGAATTACTGAGTGGAGGAGAAGTACTGGTACCAATTTTCAAGAACAAGGGTGATTTACAGAGCTGAAGTAACTATAGAGGGAAAAAGATGAACAGCCACAGCATGAAAAGAGGTATATCAGAGTAGTACAGGATATGTATGAGATCAGTGTGACAGTGGTGAGGTCTGCAGTAGGAATGATGGATATATTTAAAATTAAGGAGGGACTACATCAAGGATTGGCGCTGAGCCCCTTTTTGTTTGCAATGCTAATAAACCGGTTGATGGACAAGGTTAGACAGGAGTCACCGTGAACAATGATGTTTGCTGATGATATTGTGAACTTTAGCTAGAGTAGGGAGCAGCTTGAGGAGAACCTGGAGAGATGGAGATATGCTCTAGAGAGGAGAGGAATGAGAGTGAGTTGGACTGAATACATGCGTATGAATGCAGGAAAGTGGAGTGGTTAAGATGCAGGGGTCAAAGCAGGAGGAATTTAAATACTTGGGATCAATAGTTCAGAATAACAGTGAGGGTAGAAGAGAGGTGAAGAAGAAAGTGCAGGCAGGTTAGAATGGGGGGAGACGAGTGGGAGGAGTGATCTGTGGAAGACAGGTACCACTTAGAGTAAAAGGGAAGGTTTACAGGACAGTAGTGAGACCAGCTGTGCTATATGGATTGGAGACAGTGGTGCTGACGAAAAGATAGGCAATGAAGCTGGAGGTGGCAGAGTTAAAGATGCTGAGATTTTCACTGGGGGTGATGAAGAGACCCCAGTATGTCAGCATCAGGAGCATCACCTCTAGCACCATCACGCTAAGCACAGGGGCCTCTAAGGTCTGTGTGCTCAGCCCACTGCTGTTAACACTAATGGCCCATGACTTTTTTGCATTGTTTGTTAGTCTTGTCTGTACTTGTCTCATGGCATGTTCTATCTAATGTTGGATGTCGTCTCATGTGTAGCACCAGAGTCTCATTTCACTGGTTGAAATGAGAATTAAAACCTACTTGAACTGATGGCTTGAAGATAGACTGGTCAGAGACAGCTCAGGTTAGATGTTTTGGAGACAAGGTTAGAGAAGCAATATTGCATTGGTTTGGGAGAACGATGTTTAAGATGGAGATGCCAGACAAGAGGAAAAGAGGAAGACCATAGAGAAGATTTATAGATGTGGTAAGAGAGGACATGGGCAGTGTGACAATGGTGAGATTTGCAGTAGGAGTGACCGCATCTGGAGAGATAGAGATATGCTCTAGAGAGGAGAGGAATGAGAGAGTTGGACAACGAGAGAATACATGAGTCTGAATGAAATGGAAGACGGTGGAATGATTAGGATGCAGGGAGTAGAGGAGTCAAAGGACAAAGGAGGAGGAATTTCAATACTTGGGATCAACAGTTCAGAGTAACGGTGAATGTGGAAGAGAGGTGAAGAGAGTGCAGGCAGGTTGGAATGGGTGGAGATTAGTGGCTGGAGTGATTTGTGACAGACAGGTACCAGCAAGAGTAAAAGGGAAGGTTTACAGGACAGTAGTGAGACAAACTCAGAGTGTCGGAGTTAAAGATGCAGAGATTTTTGTTGGGTGTGATGAGGATGGACAGGATTAGAAATTATTATATTAGAGGGACAGCTCAGGTTGGAAATTGTGGAGACAAAGTTAGAGAAGCAAGGTTGCATTGGTTTGGACATGTCCAAAGGAGAGACGAGGGTTATACTGGGAGGGGCATGTTGAAGATGGAGCTGCAGGAAAGAGGAAAAGATGAAAAGAGAAAGACCAAAGAGGAGGTTTATGGACGTGGTGCGAGTGGACATGCAAGTGGTCGGTTTGAAAGAGGAAGATGGAGAGTACTGGAAGAAATGGAAATGGATGATCTGCTGTGGAGACCCCTAAACGAGAGCAGTTTAAAGAAGAAGACATTATAAAGGGTAAGGAAAAAACACAACTGATAAATGTCTACAAGAACTGTTGCCTTTAACAAAACATTGAGCCAACATCCCTTTCATCCATATATCATTTACTATTTTAATTTCTAGCATTCTAGCACATTCACTGCTTTTCCTTAATAAGTGATGTGTGTCCTAAATGTCTGTGCAGAATCTATTACATCATCAGTTATCCTTTGACTGTCAAAAGTAGAAGCTCTAGTATTAGAGCAGGTATTTTGAAGGCAAAATTTGAGTCAGCTATTTTCAATCATTGGGATTATATATTATAAGGTTGTACTCAGCTTTGAGGTGGCAGCGGTGGCCTAGTGATTAGGGAGCTCCCAGGATCAGAAGGTTGAGGTTGTTTCACTGTGTACTGTGATGTGTTTTACAATGACAAGAATGGTCACGTTCACTACTCTGCAACGGTGTACAAACTAAGCCAATTCAAAACCATGGTTACCCTCTGCAGGAACGTTAGGCCAACAAGGATCACTCCAAGAGCAAGACTTTAATAGTCTGTAAAGGTAACATACTATCATGAAAGTGAAAAGTGAAAGGTGAAAGTGACAACCCTTGTCATTGTGAGGTCACAGCACAGCAAGCATGAACCACAACGAAATTGGACCTCTGCTATTAACCCATGCACACAAACACCGTGCAGCAGTGGGCAGCTATTTAAAGCGCCCGGGGAGCAGTGATGGGGACGGTACCTTGCTCAGGGGTACCTCAGGGCAACCTACTTGTGAGGGAATCAAACCCACAATCTTCCGATGCGGGGCCAACTCCCTAACCACTAGGCCACCGCTGCCCAAATCATGTGAAAAAATTAGGATACCACATTAAATTATCCGTTTGTCATAAAAAAAAAAAGTTCACATATTCCATGTGTAATCTTGTTTTTATCTCTGAAAAAGAAAGTGATTTAATTGCAGATAAACAACAAAAATGATCCTTGACTTGAATACAGTCAGTATTCTTACTGAGGGAGGAGAGAAAAAAAAAAAAGTTAGTTCACCCTACCCCCTAACAGCCAGGGTTACCTCCTTTGGCTGAAAGTTTGCTCCACTCTTCAATGCGGAATTCTTTAAGTGGGGTTTCTTGCATGTACTGGGATTAAGATCTGGGCTTTGACTTGGTCACTCGAGGACTCTCTATTTCTTAATTTTCAGTCAGCCCTTGGTGTATTTACTGGTTGTATTTACTGGTGTAATTCATGGTGGTTTCAGTGATGGTGAGTTGGCCAAGTCCTGCTGCAGCAGAGCATCCCAAACCATGACACTTCTACACGCAATGCTTCATATTTGGTATGAGGTTCTTTTCCTAGAATGCTGTTTGGTTTACACCAGACATGGGTTCTGGTGTCCAAATAATTACATTTTAGATTCATCTGTCCAAAGAAAAATATTCCAGAAGTTCTGGTCTTTGTCTATGTTCTCACTGGCAAAATGTGGCCTTGATGTATCTCAAAGAGTTTTTGATTAAAGAAAAGGTTTTCTCCTTCCACACCTCCCATGCAAGTTAAAGTTGTGCAGTCTCTCTCTGATTGTAGAGGGATACACTTTCACATCAAAAGTAGCGAGAGTCTGCTGTAGGTCCAGTGATGACATTTTAGGAAACTTCATTTAGCATCTTGCAATTTGCACTCAGGATGAACTTGCTTGGATGGCCAGACCTGGGTATATTGGCAGTTGTTTTGGAAGTCTTGTAGACTATTTTCCAGAAAGTGGAACAGCTGATTGCAAATTCTATTGAGATCTTTTAAATCCCATACCATACTTATAAACTGCTACAGTCTTCTTTCTGAAGGCCTCAGACAGCTATTTTGATCTCACCATGGTGTTCACTTTCACCTCAACAGTCAGGAGCACACCAAACGAAATGCCTAAGGTTTAAATAGGGCAAACCTTCAAAAGGCTGAATAACATGTTCTAATCAAGTGCACCTTTTGGGCTTCACCTGGGTGTGATTTAAGCCATTTTAATTGGGAATAAGCAAAGGGTGTCCTAATTTATTCCTCACCAGAAACCGCATTTTTGAAGAATTACATTTTACAGAAGATTCTGAAGTCTTTTCATCAGTTTTAATTGTTTAGTTATATTACTTAAATCTCCCACTATTGTTAAAATTGAGATTAAATATCCATGTCTAAGAATGTTACAAAAACACAGGCTTTCATAGGGTGTCCTATTTTTTTTTTTTCCACACCACTGTAGCAACCCAGGATAACTTCCAAGCAACTAAATGCCTTTCATATTGATTAACAATAAGTTCACAACATTAATGTGCAGGGCAGTCTTGCAAGGAGAAAAGTCACTGCTCTGTTAAAGAAGAAGAAAAAAAGTTTTAGAAAAATGCTTTTGGGTTTTTGGGTTAAATTAGAGCATTATGTTTGGATAAAGAATAACACTGCATTCCTTTAAAAGAACCTTATCTGTGAAACATGGTGGAAGTGGTTTAGTGGTAGAGACAGGAAAAGGTTGTGTTTTCTCTGCTTTTAATCAGGATCAATGCCTTTGGGTATTTTGCATTAATACTAACAGTATTCCTTCACCAACTCTCTGTCCTAAAAATTAACATATTTACAGGTAAAGAACATTACGCAATGTCTCTAAAATGAAATCAAAACAAAAAGGAATTACATCTGAGCCAGCACATTCAAGAAAAAAGATTTTTTCAAATATTCTGAAAGCAGAAATGTGGGAAAAGTAAAATCCAAGGCCGCTGTGAGAAACTTCAATGACTGCCTCTAATAATCATTTAACAAATCAATAAAAGCATTGCATTTTCAATAACTCAAAAGTTGGTTAAGAAGCAAAATTGACAACACACAGCCATCAAGCTAACTGATGTTTTGGAAATGAAAATACAGAATATACTACACCTAGCAGTACATTAAACCCATAATAAATTTGCCAACATAAAATTAAAATTGGTTATAGGCAAGTACTAGCATGACAAAATTAAACAAATTTCAAAAAACCTTGTTTTTAAATATACATTTCTGAAAGCATATTTACAAGTGCAGTTTTGGGAAAAGTGGTGAACAAGCACTTCTAAAAGAAATTATATTACTTGTGCTTCCTCATTCACAGTGCCTATTCCCACCCTCAGAAATAAAGGAAAGGTTTTTGATTAGGATTTGATTACACAGTAGAAGGGTCCAATGAGATTACCATACATAGCCCTGTGGCCAATCAGTTCACAGCCAGCCTTCTGTGGAGCAGACTGCTGTTTCCCTGAGGAATGCAAACTGTGATATGGTCAACAACAGGCACAAACACATTCAAAAAGACACATACACACAAACACACCCATTTTTACAAGAATGTAAAAAAAATGTTCCCACAGTGCATGTGCTTCATGGGACTTTTCAAGGAAGTCAGGATCAAGAAGAACATAGCTGAGCATACTACAGACCATGTGTGTGTGTGTGTGTGTACATTAATATAATCTAACAGAATGATAGTACAGGCATATCAAAACAAAACAGCAGAGACACTGCCGGAATCCTGGTTGGCTGATGACACTCCTGTAGCTTCATACAGTAAGCAAACACTAGATTCTTATAGACTCCAGATGTTGGAAGAACAACAGCAGCCACCATACCTGCTCTCATTGGTGGAGCAAAGGGATGAAGAGAGAGAGTTGATGTAAAGAACACCTGTTTACCACTTTGTCATTAAAACAACCAGGTTTTGACTGGAGCGGAGCTCAGATGTCCATAATGTGCTGCTGTGATGGGTTTGACCTGCTGGGTCAACATACTGAAGCTCCTCCAGCAGGGGGAGCTTTATGACTGATTGTATGAGCTATTCTGATTCCCATTGGAGCTCTGATCATTCTCACTATGGAAAAAGAAAGAGGTGGGTAGAGACAAATAACTAAATTTCCTGTAGCCTTGCTCTTATCAATTGCAACTAAGAAAGATTAGAATAAAGTTCTGGTTATTATTTTCTTCAGCTGGCAGAAGAAAAACCTTGTTCATTCCACTTTCTGTCATATGTGCTCAGTTTAAGTGAATCATACCTGTTGGGTGGAGGCTTGGGTTTAGGCACCTTGTTAAGTACAGTAGGCATTTCTTTCCTGTCATCAAAGTTCTTCCACTGATCATATAGCTTTAAAATTACTCTAATAATCTCCAGGATCTGTTTGAAAGACATCACAAATTATGTTATAGCAGTTTCTCAATCTCCTTCTTGAAAGAATTAAAAGGTCTTCTCCTAAAACAATGACTCATAAGGACAAACACAGTGGCAAAAATCTAATTAAATTTTATAAATATTCATAGGCATATTTCTGCTTTATAAAACAAAAATGATTAAAGTAATGCAATGTCATAATTTAACAAAAGCAGATTTATAACTTGTGCAAACATACATGTTAAACATGGTCTTACCTTATCCATGTCCACTGAGAGTTCAGCAAACCACTGTCGGGCATCTTTCTGTTGCACCACACAAGCTACATGCAAACAAGCTGAAGAGGAAAAGCGGAATGGAGAAAGTTTAAATAGGAGCTATAATCAAATACATAATTAACTGTGTGTAAACAGAAATCATCCACATTTGATTAATTAGCATCCCCAGCATCCTTAAAAATTAAACTTTTTTGTGTTAAAATGATGGTTGCAATTAACAAATGATCTGATGAACAAATTGCCTTACAGAAACAACTCACTTGGGCACTAAAGAGGATCCAAGATTTGTGCTTACACACCAGGGACTTGACCTTGGAATCAGATCCTACTAATTAATTACAATTAGGTTGCTTGGAGATATGGCTTACACCAGTCATGCTAGTGTCACGTCATGCTAGTCAAAGTAATATTAGCTAACTGGTTTATGAAGCCCCTGTACTAAATAGCAGCAAGAAAAAAAAGGCTTTAATAAAATAAATCACAAATTACTTTTACTTACCAAAAAGTAACACAAGCAAAAGTGATCTGTGATTAATGGTGCTGCATCTGTTTAACTATACATTTTTAAGTTATAATTAACAGCACTATGTCACATAAAAAGCCACATACAACATTTGTGCAAAGCATTACAACATCACAAATGAGTCACCTTGAGTGTTTATACTATTCCTGAGTTCTTACCAAGAGCTATCATGAATGGTGGATAAAGCAGGCACAGGTCTGTCCGGTATGTGTCATTTACTATCCTCCTGAAAAGACAGTGAGATGTTAATAAAAACTCAGAGTACTCAATCCTAAACTGATTTAAAGTTTAATTCAGAGTCATACTGGTCTGATTGGTCACAGCCCTTAAAATCAATGCTAACTATAAATGTAGGCAAAGAAAACAAAGGGAAAAAAAATTGTCCTGCTCTTGATAACAGAACTGGGTATGGTGCTGCAAGACTGAAATACGGTTTACAAATGATGCCTTACAAACAAAATCAATTTCTTTCTCACAATTAAAGTTCTTACCATGCTAGGGGAAGGAGCATGTCCTCCTGACCCATGTCCTGTACATACTGCAATAAGGGTCTATAGGGGTGGTACACAATCAAACAGCAGTCCTGGAAAAAAGCAATTGAATTCAATGAGCAGGATTAACGCTACATTTACATTACATTTACAGCATTTATCAGACGCTCTTATCCAGAGCGACTTACATGTCCTAATTACAGGGACAGTCCCCCTGGAGCAACTCAGGGTTAAGAGTCTTGCTCAGGGACCCAGTGATGGTAGTGCTAGAGGTGGGATTCGAACCTGGGACCTCTTGAGCCATTGGTCCACAGTGGTCTACCACTAGACCACCACCACCCTATAACACTATTAACACTTAATGTGTTTTCTGAATGAAAACATAGTGTGAAACACTAACCATAAGCTCCAGTAGGTAGAATTCACATTCCAAGATCTAAGGTGGAAAAAACAAAACAAACAACATGACTAAGTTCTTGGAAGCGAATGGGGACATGATGTTGTAAAATGACCAACACGTCTCAGTGGCCTGAAAGTTGATTTGGGATACACACTAATCATTGCTCTCACCTTCATCACTGAGCCATGGAAGTAGATCAATAAATGTTCCTACAGCTTCTGGACAGCTGAGGTTTTGCTCTACCAGTATGACATTCAGACTGAAATTAATAACCCCATGGGGTATTAGAAAACACTTAGCACCCACATGCCACAGCGGAGTCACTGCCACACTAATTTCCCACAGCTATGAGATTTTCATTCCTTGGTGTCTAGAGTGCGTGTCTTCACGCACATCAGGAGCATTGATAAATAGTGACTAGAGAATACTTCATCACCAAACAGACACACACACACACACCACAAGCTTGTTAGCGAGTCCTTTTCAAATGTTGGACTCAATTTCCAAATTTTCCAAAACTTAAGCAATAAACAATAGAATACTTTCAATAAACCAGTTATGTTACTTACTGTAACGTAACTTACATGATTCATTCTGTATGGGAACTCCTTAGGAAAGGCGTAAGAGAATCGTGTTTTCACTGTTGAAATAAACAGAAGCTTATGATGAAATATTTTTTGTATAATGATCAGCCATAATTTTAAAACCACCTGGATAATATTCTGAAGGTCCTCCTTGTGTTATCAATACACCTACTGAAGCATGCACTGCCCAAAACCCATGAAAGTGTGCTGAAATTACTGGTTGTTTTTGGTCCCCTTTTTTGGCAGGTACTAAATACTCCAAACATGCAACATACCACTCTCTCAGATATTTGCTCTTACTCATTTTTTATGCTTCCAACACTTCAAACTAACTGTTCAATTGCTGCTTAACATATCACCCTCCTGACCCGCCCGATAAATCCCATTGTGATGGGAACATCAATGTTACTCAGTTCACCCATCAGTGATTTTATGTTGTGGCTGATTGGTATATGGACTCTTAAAGCAGATACAATTAGCTTTAATTCAAAATTAGTTTACACAAAACAGGTACTTGATTTAATTTTATGAGCTGCAACTGAACTATTTTTTTTTTAAACATGATCATCTGAAAGCTTATCCAGCAGTCACTGTGACATTTTAAATCCCAGATTTGAACAAACGCAAAACTTGGACAACTTCATTATTTTGGACAATGTCATTATTTTGGAGTTCAATGCACATTTCAGCATTTGTAAAGCAGGATGGTATTCTATATTGTCAGTCATCTTCAAGGTAAGAACATCACTATTTTATCCCTGTTAAACAGCTCTTGAGGTCACTTCCTGAATGTAATGTTCTAGTATTTCATATTTATTAACTTACACACAGAGGTTGCTGCAGAAATAAGGCGAGTGTTTGAAACAACTCCAAATTCCTGTAAATGAATGAAGTGACAAAAGTTTTTTGATGTTTTAAAACATTTCATTTAAGAACAAAGAGAGAAAAAAAAAATGGCCTACTCACCTCCACTTTGGAGGCCAGAAACACACAGGTAGGTGCCATCAATACTGGGTCTATGCTCTTTAAAGAGTACCTGCAAAAAAATAGGGAAAAAAAAAAAGTTTACAAGAGGACACAATCACAAAGCGTTTTTGCCAATTTTTTCCCTCATAATTAATTCATATACACAAACATTTAGCAAATAATGACCAGCCTTTTATCAGGTGTGCTATTCTGCCAAGGGTGAACATTTACCAAGAAACTGCACATTTCAGTTATACTCAGGAAGGTTTCCATGAATCCCTTACAGATTTAAACATTTGGCCACAGGATCGGAAAATTGTGGGCAACCTTACCAGTAGGTTGCCCTGAGGTACCCTTGAGCAAGGTACTGTCCCACCACCGTTAACTGGGTGGTAGTGATCTAGTGGTAGGGTACTTGCCTATGGACCTATGGCTCAAGAGGTCCCAGGTTCAAATACCACCTCTGGCACTACCAATATGAAGGAAGAAGTTTTGCCATTTTGAGGAATGGGCAAAAATCCCAATGGCAAGATGTGGCATGCTCATAGAGACTTATCCAATGTGACCTTGAGGGGGAGAACATTTATGCACACTGAAGTTTTCTGTTATTTTACCCCATGTGTTGTTTGCTTCACAATAAAAAAATTAAATAAAAAAAAAAACATCTACAAAGTAGCCATGTTTTGTAAATGAAATGGTGCAAACTCTCAAATAATCCATTTTAATTCCAGGTTGTGAGGCAACAAAACATGAAAAATGCCAAAGGGGGGATACTTTTGCAAGGCATTGTAATTTAAATCAGCCCGTGTGATCTTGCAGGAAATAAGCTGTTTCCAGACATGCACTATAAAGCTTCTAGTCATGAATAAGTGAAAAAGTGAAAGTGAAAGTGACAACCCTTGTCATTGCGAGGTCACAGCACAGCAAGCGTGAACCACAACGAAATTGGACCTCTGCTTTTAACCCATGCACACAAACACCGTGCAGCAGGGGGCAGCTATTGAAAGCGCCCGGGGAGCAGTGACGGGGACGGTACCTTGCTCAGGGGTACCTCAGGGCAACCTACTTATGAGGGAATCGAACCCACAATCTTCCAATGCGGGGCCAACTCCCTAACCACTAGGCCCCCGCTGCCCAAGTAAATAAGTAAAATAATGTAATAAGTAAAAAATAATGTAATAAGTAAAATGGATGGTCAAAATCAAATGGATTTCTGAAGTACAACAAGAAGTCTAACAAGCCAGAGTAAAAAATACTTCATCAGCCATGGTTTCTTCGATTCAGAAGAAAACAACTGCAAGCCAAAAACCAACACTGCAGTTGGAAAAACAGGTCAAACCAATCCTGAAATCCTTTTAGCGATATCATGATGGAGATGGGCCTCACCTGGCATAAAAACGTTTGAAGTAGACAGTTGCTGTGGCAATGACCTGTTGTCTGAGTTTCAAGTGTTCACCCAAGGCCTGTATCACTGAGAGAGAGGAAAAAAGAAACAATTAATTCAGTCCATATCTGGCGTTGCTGGCTTTCATTAACCTCAGGCAGGGCTACAACATTCCTTGTAAATGATTATCAGATTTTAAATTTAAATAAAATCTCCCCTTTGGGTTCTATAACAAAAAACTAGGTATGTTTATACAGTAATACTATATCTGTACATGATTCCTTCACACAAAAAATCTAACAAGTGTTTTATATGTATATTTCTTATAATTTGAATCATTTGATTGTTCCGTACCATTTGCGAAAAATATCTGCAGCTTCCAGTACTCTTCCTCTGTGAGGAACTTCAAATCTTTCTGACGCTCTTTCAGAAGGTCCTGTTTGTCCAGCACCCATTGCAAGCTAACAGAACAAAGAAAAACATGTAATTAACATGGGGAGATAAGTAACTGCTTCATTCAGCTTTCAGCAATTCAAACTGTAAGATGCAAGATGTGCACTCTCAATAACATATACTGACTACAGTGAGGGGAAAATGGAAATCAGACACTGTTGCAATATACACCATAATTAATTACATTAAATTATTTTCTAGAATTCCTGTGCATTTATCTATTTATAATTTATACTTGGCAAAAAGGATATGACATGTTTTAAGTTCAAAATAAAATAACCCTAGGTATTGATACAACATTAATAATAAACATGAATATTTAACTGAAAGCCACATTTAGCCATTATTGCTTTAAGACTCTCTCAAGAGTCATTGTCTTCTTAAACCCAATTCTCCTCTACTGCTTCCTAAACCATTACTCTATTAACTTTTCCTTTAATAATTAATAATGAGATAGGTAAGAAACAGTGCCTCATCACAATACTCCCAATTCATACTGGAATCACACACAAAACTTCATAGTGATTTCAAGTCCAGATTTCTCTAATTTCTTGTGTTTCGCTGTGCAAGCGTTGTAAGCATCATAAGCAGATGACGTTTCTTCAGGGTGTAGGAACATTATTCAGATGGAGTTTATTGCTCATTGTTCCTTTCACTTGCAGTTTATAAAACTATTACTGCCTCTTGGCTAATGCACTGTAAACTATTCAATTATTATGTTTAAATAATGCCCCTAACATCACCTAGAACTTTAGTAAGCTTCTCCGTCCAACAGCAACAAAGTCTTGCCTGAAAACTTTCCAACCAGTTGCACGTTTTTAATCCTAAACCACATTCTATTCACAAGAACAAGAGTGTGTAAATTTAAAGCATATTAATGAAATTGGAAATATATTCAACAGACAAACCCATCTTAATATTTTTCATCATATGCAACATCAGCAAACATTGAGCACTTTTGACATGTTCAATCCCCTTGACATTTTTTAAACACAACCTTAACAAACCTTAGATCTGAAGACTTAAATCTGTACTTAATATCATCCAATTTGCATGAACTCATTTCACAGATTACAGACACCAATGTGACCTCGAGCTAAAAATAGGCAAATCCTGCCACAATTACCGTGTAATTACAAACAAACGATACTTAAAGAGCTCGTTTTAAACAACACAATTTTATTAACCCATGAAAAAATTTATCCAAGGCAAGATATTCTTTAGTGAAAACGAAATATAAAAAGGATTAGACTACTGGCTTTACATAACAGTGCCTGCTATCTCAATAAAAATGAATATAATTTTTAAAACACACCGCATTATAGTCACGCCACAAACAGAGCAGCTGTGTGTCTTAATACAGATGTGTAGTAAAAATATACTGGTATAATAAATGTATCCGTGCGAGTTGTTTTGCTAACGTTAGCTCGCTACAAAAAAAAATTAGTTTTGCTTTTTTACAAATCAAGGCGGAGTCTAAAGAATGTAGCAAGGAATTTACACGACAATAATATTTTCTACATGGTGAATCGCAAACTGACATTGTGCACAGTGATATTTATAATGTTCTGTCTTGGGAAATACAATCTTAATTGAGTGCCGTTAACGCTGTGCCGATTAACCCCGGAAGCCGTTAGGCCGCAAAACAAAAGGGATTATTCGCATCCATAATTAGCAAACATTGAAAATACGTACTAATGCGAACTCTGCCAGAAGTTTCCTGCCATCGTTGCTAGTTTGAGGTAGAAAATATGATCTTTTAATCAGTTTTTAATCGTGGAAAATTGGGACGCGTTCCCTTCAAACGGCCACTTCAAGAAGAGCAACAAAAAAACAGTCCGACTGGTTTCTGTCCGACGAGAAATGAGTCCGGGGCGACACACGAAGTATCATCCTAAACATGAACGTGTTTTTTACAACAATGAATCTCTCCAAATACACACTGCACCCTGACAGTGCTCAGTTCTGTACGATTAAGTGGTCACTTAAACAAAGTCCTTCAGAATGGTTTAATGTGAATGGTGTTGTAAGGCAAGATCCACGAAAAAACTTATTTTTCTCAGAAATATTGAGAAGTACCATTATAAACGTATCATCACGCTCAAAGAAAAAAAAAACATCGATCCAAATCAGCAACTGTTTACGAGTCGCGAGGGAACAAAACTACTTAACTTACAATCGAGGTTAAAGAAAGATTTTATGGATATTTTAGGAAGATATTTTGGATAATTACTCTTAGTCATCATGAATTTAGAAACAATATTAAGCTTTCTGAAAAAAATTATTATAAAAAGAAAAACATTTATACAAATTACACATGGATGTATACAGATTTGCACCAACAGCAATAACCTAAAATTTGGTGTGGGTTGGTAGGCTATTTTGTGGTTGAAGAGACCACCCCAGGTTAATGTCCCCATCACTTTAAAGAGACCAAAATCAGTAAACTACTCTACTCCATTTCACAACAATATACTATTAAACACCGCTTTTAGTTCACTGAATGTCGAAAAAGGTTTCAATTTATCACCGATTTTGTTCTTCATACTAATGAGTCATTGTGTATTCAAGCTCAGGAGAGCCTCCCTAATACTGCAGACTGAATAATTACATTTACACTTCAAACTATGATATTATTTCTAAAACAGAAGTGTCAGGTAAAACGGATTGTGGACACTTCTGTCTCCTAATGAAGTTCACTGCTCTATTTTTACCGGCTGAGGGTTCTTGGCAGCAGCCTGTGAGATGTTTGGGGTCTTCTGCTTGGTCTCAGACTGAGGTTCAACATTCCACTTTGGGCGGGGCCTGACGGAGTGGTCCGGATATAAACCCCCCCATTATTAAAGAGAAGCTGCAGTGGCTCCTTAGTAGTGAAGGAGCAACCTGGTCTTAGTATGAGCGCAAGTCCAGAGAGAATGTCCTCCTACCGGCGCCACATCGAGGGTGCCCTGGCCGCCGCCGCCGCCTCCTCCTCCTCCTCCTGCCGCCGCCACATCCGGATCTCCAGTACGTCTTCAGCGCGCCTCGAGACTCGGCGCTCCGCCAGTTACAGCCGCGCGCGCACGCACACGCCACGCATGACCAGGTAATATTAATAAAATGAGAAACTAAATTTCTTCCTTTCTTTCTTTCACCTCCACTTTGTCTTCCTTTTTTGAATGTCTTTTATTCCTTTTATTTCTTAAGAGATTGTGCAGCATAGTGTTACTTCTACGCTCTCTCTCTCTCTGGTCATCATTGCAGCAGTGTGAGTATGAGTGCACTCTGTGTCGGTTTGGGCCTTGGAGGAGCATTGGACCTGGAAGCTGCTGTTGCCGCCAACCAGGCCTTCCTCAGCACACGTACTAGTGAGAGGCAGGAGATGGTCACCCTCAATGACCGCCTGGCTGTGTACATTGAGAAGGTAAGACTCAGCCACTTGCCCTCAAGTGATCAAAAGTTCAGCCCCAAAATGAAAATGTTTTGGCTGTTTTAAAGGTGCGCTCTCTGGAGCAGCAAAACAAAATGCTGGAGACCGAGATCAATGCACTGAAGGGCCGCTTTGTGAAGCCATCAGGGCTGCGTATGATGTATGAGGATCAGCTGCGGCAGCTGAGGAGGGTTGCTGACCAGATGAAGGTCCAGAGGGTGAGAGAACAACAGAGCCAACACACAGGATGATAACTGTTACATCTAAGCACCAGCTATGAGCCATAGCAAATTTGATTAATCAATGCTCAAGTATTCAAAGAGATTTCTCTTTCTGAAGGACCTTGCAATTGCTGCTAAAGAGGCCATGGCTGGGCAGCTGGAGATGGTGAAGACCAAGTTTGAAGAAGCCCTAGAAGTCAGGAAGAAAGCTGAGCTGGAGATTGAACCTTTCAAGCCGGTGAGGGCTTAAACTGTAATCAGTGGCCTAGCATTATAACAGTATAAGGAAATATAGCAAATGATTGTGAAGAACCAATGCAGTGCAATCTTAGTGTTGTATTTATACAAATCAGTCAATCAATATTCACCGTTCACTTGGCAGGATGTTGATGCAGCCACTGCTGCTCGCATTGCTCTAGAGAAGCAGCTTGAGAACTTGGAAGTAGAGATGGAATTTCTTCAAAGGATTCACAAGCAGGTAGTGGCTTTTAATTTTTTTTTTTTTTTTAATTCACACTTCAACTTACAACCACTTGAAGACTTGCATGTATATCCAAAAAAAAAAATCACTTAAATACTGAAGTTAGTTTGTCTTAATTAGGGAAGACAGTAAAGGAACAATTAGGACCTAAAGACTCCTCTCAGAGCTACTGTGTGTGTGTATATTTTGAGCGTGAGGCTTGAAGTGTTGCAAGACCTCTATAGTGTGCCATATTCTTTTCTTCATTCATGGTTTTAACATTTGAATTGTCCTTTGACTGTCTGTTCATTCTGTGTGACTATCACATCAGGAAATTGAAGAGCTGATGGCTCAGATTTATGGAACTGTGGCTAAGGTGGACGTGTCATTTTCTCTGCCTGACCTGGCCTCCGCCCTCAAGCAGATCCAGTCCCAGTACGACAGCATTGCTGCACAAAACCTGCAGGTGGACAAATAGTTATAATTTGCATTGAATGAACTGGGTTGTACTTTATTGAATAGAAAGCATTTCCTGTGTTACGTGGGTGATGGTGCTAACAAGGGGAGGTGGTGGTCTAGAGGTAGGATACTTGTCTATGGACCTATGGCTCAAGAGTTCCCAGGTTTGAATCCCACCTCTGGCACTACCACCACTGGGTCCCTGAGCAAGACCCTTAACCCGGAGTTGCTCCAGGGGGACTGTCCCTGTAATTAGGACATGGAAGTCGCTCTGGATAAGAGCGTCTGCTAAATGCCGTAAATGTATCTAATTTAAAAAAAAAAAAACACACTGCTAGAACTTTCATTTGCTCACCTGTATCTGTGGCCTGCTCCAATTTTGTGCTCATCAGGAAATGGATGCTTGGTATAAGACAAAATTCCAGGACCTGAACTTGGCATCAACACGGCATGCAGAATCTGTTCGGGGCATCAGGGAAGAAATCAATGGCTTCAAGAAGGATGTTAGTGTAGAGTTTCCTGCATTTCCCTGAATTTAACCTTAAACTATATTGGTTTATTCAATGCAGAGGTAGAACCATCAGTCTTGGTAGAGGATTCTTTGTTTCCATAGATCCAGTATAAGCAGCGTGAGCTGGATATGCTCAACATCAGAAATGAGGCTTTGCAGGCCAAGATCCATGAAGCCCAGGAGAGACACAGGAAGGAGGAAGAGGAATTACATGTGAGAGAGCACAGTAGGCATAAATATACATTAAAGTCGACTTTGTGAAAAGGGGGTTTACAACATATTGAAGCATTATATAAAAAAAATAAATAATTTTGCCATTAGAATAATGCTCTTTGAAGACATTCAAAGTGTTTACTAGGTCTCATCATAGTGCATTTTATAGAACCGTATTGAGGCTCTGAAACTGGAAATGAAGATGGTGAAAGAGAAGATCGCTCTGCTGTTAAAGGACTACCAGGACCTGCTAAATATGAAAATGGCCCTTGAGATTGAGATCACCACATACAGGTAATGTATTCAAGCTAAGATGGCCTTTCTGGTGACTAATGCTTCCTTGGTGTACCTTTTTGTGTTACAAAGAGTGTTCAGACTGGGATTGATTGGCTGCAGTGCACTGTTAATATCAGGACAAGGTTACAGAACTGCTGAAACTTGAAATGCAGTGCCTTTCAAAAGGATTCACCCCCCCCCCCCCAGCATTTTTCATGTTTTGTTGCCTCACAACCTGGAATTAAATTGGATTGTTTGAGAGTTTGCACCATTTACAGAACATGCCTACAACTTTGAAGATTTATGTATTTATTTATTTTTTTGTGAAGCAAAAAAACAAAGGACAAAATAACAAAACTTCAGCATGAAGTTTTGTTATCCCCCCCAGTCACTACTTTGTAGAACCACCTTTTGCAACAATTATAGCAGCAAGTCACTTTGGATAAGTCTCTGAGCTTGCCACTGGGATTTTTGCCCATTCCTCAAGACAAAACTTCTTCCTTCATACTGGATGGTTTTCACTTGTTAACAGGAATCTGCTTAAGTCCGACCACAGATTCTCAATTGGCTTGAGGTCTGGACTTTGACTAGGCCATTCCAACACATTTAAATGTTTCCCATTAAACCACTCTAGTGTTGCTTTAGCAGTATGCTTCAGGTCATTGTTCTGCTGGAAGGTGAAACGCCGTTGCAGTCTCAAATCATAGGCAGACCGACAAAGATTTTGCTCAAGAATATCCCTGTATTTAGCCCCATCCATCTTTCCCTCGACTCTGACCAGTTTCCCAGTCCCTGCTGCTGAAAACATCTCCACAGCATGATTCTGCCACCACAATGTTTCACTGTGGCGATGATGTCCGTGGAGTGTTGGGTTTGTGCCAGATATAACATTTATAATAGGTGGCCAAAAAGTTCATTTTTAGTATCATCTGACCAGAGCACCTTCCCATGCATCTGAGGAGTCGTCCACATGCCTTCTTATTTTTAACGTTAAGTAATGGCTTTTTTCTGGGCACGCTTCCATAAAGCTCAGCTCTGTGGAGTGTATGGCTTATTGTGGTCCTATGGACAGATACTCCAGTCTCTGCTGTGGAACTCTGCAACTTCTTCAGGATTACCTTTTGTCTCTGTGCTGCCTCTGATTAATGCCCTCCTTGCCTGGTCTGTGAGTTTTGGCCCTGTCTTGGCAGGTTTGTTATGGTACCATGTTCTTTCCAATTGAAGATGATTGATGATCCCTCAGAGCACCATCAAATCCAAGATACTGATATTTTTTATAATCCAGCCCTGACTCGTACTTAACAACTTTGTCCCTGACCTGTTTGGAGAGCTCCTTGGTCTTCATGGTGTGATGCCTCTTAATGGTGTTGCAGTCTCTGGGGCCTTTCAGAAAAACTGTGTTTTTACTGACCGATCAAGTGACACTTACATTGCACATAGGTGAACTTCATTTCACTAATTGTGATTTTTTGAAGGTAATTGGTTGACTTTTTAGGGGCTTCATGGCAAAGGGGGTAAATACATATGCACATGCCAATTTTCAGTTTAATTTTTTTTTTATATATATTTGTCATTTCACTTCAACAACCAACAATTTTGTGCAGATCCATCATATAAAATAAGATTGAGAAACATTAAATTTACAGGTTGGAATGTAACACAATAGGTAAAAAGCCGGGGGGGTGAGTGAATACTTTTGCAAGGCACTGTATACTCATATATAAATAAAATGTATATATGCTTCCACTTTATCCAAATTCTCAAAATTAATAATGTGTAGAATGTGTAAGACTACCTCTAAACTGTACCAAAGAGCAAAACATTAAGGGTCAATGTGTTTGGAGGTTGTTGGTACTATTGTTTCTATTGAGCATAAAACAGTGTTTGATATTAGCTCTTAGTGGCTTAAACAGGCTTAGAAAGGAAAACTACAGTATGGCTCTTAACCACTGGATGTATTCTTATAGAAAGAAACCCATTTTTAATTTATTTTTGCATTTTTAATTATTCTCTGCATTCAAGTTTTTTGTTTGTAAAATGTTTGGGGTATACTGTTAAAATATAGTACATAATGCGTGATTGGGCTTGTACAGGCCTTGGTTCCTTCCTGGATCTCTACATGTGACTTATTTTAACACTCCTCACCATTTTCAAGACTAGACATTTAATAAAGAATGATGTTTTATGTGATTGATATAAAAAAGCATACCACAAAATAAATGTATTTGTTTATGGCTCTTCAGGAAGCTGATTGAAGGCGAGGATAGCCGACTGACGGCTATGGTTCGAGGCCTATCCCTAATGACCAGCAGCACATCTGTCAGTGCTGGACTGGTCAGTTCCTCAGGAGTTGGGCTGAGCGGCGCTCCAAGTGGAGTGGCCAGTGGGGGTGTCAGCGGAGAGGCTGTGGCTTCAGCGAAGGTGACCTCATCTTCCAGTTGCAAGGGGAAACTGGAGGAGTTCAACCATGAACAGACTGTGGAGGTTACTGAAAGGAAGACCGTACTAATCAGGTAAAAGTAGGCAGAAATGCCAAAACAAAGCATCAAATAATGCATCCATGGCCAATAGTCTGAAAAAACAGATGATCAAACTATCATTGAAATTAAGTATTGGATGAATGAGCTTCCATTACTTATTAGCTACATTAGCTTTATAGTTGAAGTGCAAAATAAAAGATGGAAAATAACCTACACTGGCTGATTGACAACTTTTAAGGTAAATGCATAAATTTAATGTGGGGGGAAAAAAAATCATGCCTGAAATCTGCATTAACTTTATTGGAGCGCATTAGTAGGAAGCTTGTGCTTTATTTCTTTAGTAGGCTCTGTTGACAAATTTTGACTAATTGCATCTCTCTTTGGGTTTAGAACAGTTAAGACAGATGAGGACATTGTTCAGAGTGACACACAGGAATGCACCATCACCATCTGTGGAGCAGCAGAAGAGACGGAGGAGTAGACTTGTGGAAAGTGCGCGACTCTGTACCCACATCTCTGCTAGACTCCACTTTATTCCTTCATTCCAGGAGCAAGACTGAATTAAAGGAAATTAGAATAGGGTTCCTCAAATAATTTGTAACTGGTTGCATTTGGAAACTAAAACAACAAAAATGTTCTACTTAAAACTTGGGGGGGGGGGGGGGGGGGAATTATATATATATATATATAAATCTGAGCTTAAAGGTTCCATTTGCAACAATCCTGTCCTTTTTTTTTTTTTTCCATCCAGAGTGGAGGAGAAAATGGAATTGAGTTGATCATGATCTCTCCAGCATCATGCCTTGATCAAGGCATGTGTCCTATTTGGAATCCAAAGCTTTAAATACCTTTAACCTTGTCTAAACTTACTTCTCACTTTGTCTTCTCTTTTTGTGCTACTGTGTAACTAACGCCTCTAACATGCTGTATTCAAAGCATTAACCTGCATCATGTTCCATGGATCTGTTAAGAAATGCAAGGGAAAATAAAACTGACTGAATTAATTGACTGGTCTTAAGAAAAAATGATTGATTGTCTGACAGACAGCACCAAATGTGTTGCTGCAATCATAAGGGGGGAGCAGTTTTAGTACCACTTCACAACAAGGCTACAATTAAAGAATTTCTAATTGTTTATAAAAAAATCTTTTCATGGTTACCATACATTTCACAGCATTGAATTATGATAATTTAGTCAATCTGTGGTGCAATTGTCTGATGTAAATAAAGACTCACTCAGCATGTGTTGATGATAAATATGCATGTTCTGATCATGGACTCAACCTAGAACTTAAAAAAATGTGCAAGACAATTCAATCCAGCTGCTTATTTGAGACGTGACTACTTTTGAAAAATAATCAAAATTTTGTCCATTAAGCTTTATTTTTATTTCTTTCTTATAAATCTTGTCATGATAGTGAAAATCAACTTCACTAAGGAAGAAAAAGACCCTTAGGTGTTCACCTAAGGAATGATAAGTGCAGCTAAGAAAAACAAACCCAAATGACAAAATTACATATAATCCAAAACATTCAGCAGTGTTCACAGTCAACCTACTTCAGATTGGTTTCCCATGACAAACAAAAAAAGAAGCAGCAGCAATACTTGGATAAAGTTCTTTCTTTAAGATGCTTGATTGTAAACATAGCTCAGGACACACACATACAGAGTACGGGTTAAACTGCCATTAACAGGAGTGTTGCCTGAAAAAAGGACACATTTTAAAGAGCTTTGGGCTTTTCCTTTTGTAGGCATGTGTGCATATATACATGTAGCAAAATGTGTGTGAAGTGCAATGTTCAGGGGAATGTGTAAGGTCACTTTAAAGGCTTAGGCTCCTCTCCAACTCCTCCAGCCAGGCGGTATACAGCCAAACTTACTTCATGTGCCAAGCCATCAGCACTCTCCTGCACACAATTACATGTCATGTTAATAAGCACAGCAGCATGTTTGCTACATGATACAGTCTTATCCTTTTTCAGCTTTGCAGATAAGAGTAACAAAGAGCAGAGGTCATTCTGGGAAAACAGAGAGAGAGAGAGAGAGAGAGAGAGAGAATATAAGCATGTACCTGTGTATCAGCCTCAGCATACACCCTGACCACATCCTCAGTGCCTGATGGTCTTACAAAAGCTCTGGCATTCTTGTACTTTTTCACCAGATCATCTATGGCATCTTGCAGTCCAACTGGTGTTACTGCACGACGCTCTGCATCTGTTGTGTCTATCACACGCCTGTCTGCTACCTAAAAGGGCAGATCACACATGTAGAGACACACATGCACAAACACACACACACACACAGCTACTTAAAGTACTTTTATAATGTAAGGGCTAAACCTATACCCTTCAAAATAAAAGATACCTAAAAGTATTTTTTCCATTGAAGAATGATTTTCAAAGGGCATTTCAATGATTCATTCATGAGTTTAATTTCAGTAATGAGATGCATGTCTGTAAAGAACTGTCACTTCATGTAAAAATTCTATAGCAATAGCATTTGTTTTATTAGAACCATACACAAAACAAATATCTAATAACTAAAAAAAAAAGAACCTCTCCTTCCATTTCTGAAAATAATTATATTGTAGAAGCAGGTGACAACACAGTTGCCAGAGTTTTTGGGTAATTTTATTAATTCTGTACCTTAAATATTAAAAAAATTTTTCCCAGAAAAGTGGACTTTTTCCACTTTTTTTTTCCATAATCTATTATTTTAAAATAGAAAAGTCAGTAGTCAGGAGAGGGTGTTGATACTATAGTAAAAAGCCACTTTTGCCCCTGTCCTACAGTGTCTCACACCACAGAGTTCCCATGGGAAAGCAAGCAGTTGCACCTGCAAAATGTTACGTGTTGTCTGGTGTCTTATGCTCTCATGAGTTCCCGGAAAACATCCAGCAGTAAACAGATACATTTCTAAACTGAATAATAGTGCTTATAGACGGCCGGTAGCGAACAGTTACATTTTTAATCAAGCAGCTACATTCACAATTGGGAAACTGGATGGGAAGAAAGCTTGAAATGTTGGTGGTGGATAAGACAGAGAACCATCAGTGAAAAGACCTTTTTCTATTGTTGGTGGAGTGGCAAAGGTGGGGGGAACTGAGGTTTTAATCATGACAGCATTGAATATTATTGGTGGAAAACTATTAATGGGATGAATTTATGTACATTTTAAAGGTGACTGAAATGTATTTAAAGTCTGAAGTTGGGATGAGCATTTGGAGCTGCTCCCACTGGACCACGCCTGCTGAAACTCTTCAGTAAATTGGTTGTGCCGCAATCTCTCTGACTTCGCTTGATTTCTGACTTAAAAAAGTTTCAGACTTAAGCTCACACTTCAATTTTCCACAACAATACAAAAATAACTAACTTTAATTGAATATTATAAAATCATGTACTTACAATATTGGAGATGTACCCTTAAGGTTCCTACAGGAGACATAACATCCGACGTACAGTATAGTATCTATTTTCTAAGAATGTATAATATAGGCATCCTTCTTATTTCTACAGTTGCCTGCCTCTTTCTAATGTCACTATGATCGGACCCCCAAAACCAGATTTTACTTGGGTATTAAGTAATTTTCATAACAGCAGTGACATAAGAGTGGCAATAAAGTCACTGTTGAGCTGGTACACTTGCAGCATAATTGCTTGACGTTTTACACATCTCAGTATCATTGCTGGGCAGAAAAGGTCTGCAGATTAAAAATACCCTGCCAGTCATGTGCTTTCATCAGACACAAACCATTGATGAAAAGTTAGAGGATAACTTATGCAAACTGTACATGAAAAAAAGACTAGTCTTCAAGGTCCTATTTCTATACTCTCAGAAAATAAACTGGACCTTATAAAAAAGTACAAACAATATCAATGGGATGATATGCTAAAGGTTATGTCTTCAGTGCCTTTAGTTAAAAAACTTAATTTTACTTATCTTTCCTTCTATAACCCTGCATCATCAACTTTTTCTTTTGGCTGCTCCCATTTAGGGCTCGCCATAGCACATCAACCGTCTCCATTTCTTCTGGTCCTCTGCATCTTCCTTCTTTAAACCAACCATCTGCACGTCCTCTCTCACCACATCCATAAACCTTCTCTTTGGTCTTCTTCTTTTCCTCTTTCCTGGCAGCTCCATCTTCAACATCCTCCTTCCAATATAATCCTCGTCTCTCCTCTGGATAAGTCCAAATCAACACGACCTTGCTTCTCTAAATTTGTCTCCAAAACGCCTAACTTGAGCTGTCCCTTTAATATACTCATTTCTAATCTCATTTCTATATTTCTTTGTGCCAGTCCCAAGCCCAGATAAATGGGGAGGATTACGTCCAGAAGGGCAAACTTTTGCCAGATCAATATGCGGACAATGAAACAGATTTCCTGCATGTCTACTTGCTCAACTCCCCCACCCCATTAAAATAAAAATTCAGTTATAAAAGATACCCAAGGAAAATTAGTGTAATGTACCTTTAACTTACATTTTTTACAGAGTACTTTTTTTTTTTTTTTTATAAAATGGTACTGTTTACATTTTTCACCTCAAGTTTACACAGCTCAAAGCAACCAGATGTGTCACAATACACCTGTACAAACTGTAAATTTCAGACTTTAAAAAGCAATTAAGCTTTAACAAACAATGCAACCAAAAGTGAAACAGTTGTGGCAAACAAATCTATCCATAATATATTTTTGTATTTATACAACATTTCAAGATATTAAAAGATTAATAATATACTGCAGTGACCTGTTTTTAACAAATAGAAGAAGTTATCTGATGCATATTCTAGGTATTATTAACATTAGTAATATATAGGTCTTATTATGCATAAGTATGAAAACAATTCCCAAATTTTTTAATGTAGTGGACACACTCAGTGAATATAGTGGTACTGACAGCGATACACACCTTGACTTTGAGCTGTCGATTTGGCAGGTCTGTGTAAATGCTGGCCCATTCCTGAACAGTCATACCTTTGATAGCCAAAATGGCTTCAATCATCAACATATCTGAAATTGCATCACCGGTAGCCTATAGTACAAGACAGTAAGTCAGGGAAGAAAGTGAAAGACTGAAATAACCTGAAAAAATATATGGAAATTAGAGACAAAAGAAATAGCCTTTTTTATCTTACCGTTAATTGAGCTCTATCAAAATATGGTAAATGGAAACATTCTAGCAGGTGTACCTGGTTGATGAGGTTTATGGTGTTCTCTAGCAGCTTTGCTGCATGTTTCTTCTCATCGCTCACATTTGGGTCTTTTGCTAGCTGTCTGATCTGCTCCTCAGCTTTTTTACTGAACAGAACCTTAAAAGAAGAGAAACAGTCATTTTAAAGTCAGGAAAAAGTCCTTTTAAAGCAAGATTTTTGAGTTATTTGGAGTTTTCCAGAGCATTCATGCATGTTGGAAAGACTGTGTGGAAGGAAGTTAGCATCTATTAAAACAACAAAAAGCATTATCACAGTCAAGTCAAACTAATGTGAAATTTGAAAGGCAGGAGTTCAAAGTTTAAAGTGCAGAATTTGGCCTTTAGAATATTTTGTTGAAACATAAACATGAAGTATCCATGTGTTAATATTAGGTAGACATCACAGGTATTTCAGTTTCATTTAACTCACTGTGCCATGGCCATTAGCTTCAAAGTAAACTCCAATATCAAACTCCTGAGCTGTGTGATGAAGATGCTTCACTCCAGTCTTTGTACAGCAAACTGTAACCTAAATATTCAATTAACATTAATCAGTATTATACGTTTTATATCATAAACATAAATAAACAAAAAAACTTAATTAGCAATGATATCATGAAATATGAAAAAAAAAAAAAAAAAAAAAAAAAAAACTTAAAAAAAAAAAACAAATGGGGGTTTCAGGAAATATTTACCTTCATGATATCTTCTAAGAATCTTGTGGAGCTTCCATTAGCATATGCTGTTTGTACAACAGCAATCTCTAGGTTCAACCCTGCCTGTACATACATACAGATTTATCATTTATGAAAACATACATGTAAAACAAAGCTAGAGCAGTCACACAAAGTCAGAGATGTGTATAATTGAGGTGAAGTCATGTAGGAAGGTTCTTACTTGTGTCAAAAGTTCTTTGAGGTATGTGCTTATGAGGGTAGCAATTTTGTCTCCATCCAGTAGATGGAAGCATCCATCTGAGTCATTGTAATAGTAAACAATACGATCTGCATCACCATCAAATGAGCAGCAGCGTTCACCTCCCTCGATTTGCATACCTGCAGAGAGAGAGAGAGAGAGAGAGAGAGAGAGAGAGAGAGAATATTCTAGGACTGAAATCTCAGATATCTGGTCACTAATGCTAAAGAATACAGATAAGCTTTGGCTTATTAATGCCTTAAAGAAAATAAAGTGCATCAGAGGATATTGTAACACTATGCTCCCACAGACCTTGTGGAGCTTTCTGTTGTACTTTCACATAATCTGCTCCACACAAAGAGTTGAGTTTGCCAGTGCTGCCATCATTAAAAAGCACCACATGCAGTACAGACTGAAGAAATGGCTCTAGTTCTCTCATCTTCAGTGCACCAATCCCATTGGCCCCATCCAATAACAGCCTCTTTTGATCATCAGTGGGATTCTTGGCCTGTGTTACAAGTGAACACACGGTCAATCTACATCTGAATAATCCAAAATCTTCATTAATTTGTCTATTTTTTTTTTATCCTATTGTAAGTTATATAGTCTCTTACATTATTAGTGAGTTGAGTGAATGCTTGAGAGAGTTTTTGATAGTAGCCCTGTAATGAGTGAGTACCATAGCAACCATGAGTGTTGTGACAGCGGACCATATAATGCAGCTGAGGTGTGGTCACAAGGCCAAAGTCTGAAAAGAAACAAAACAAAACAAAAAACCTTTTACAACACCGAAGCACTCCAATCCAGAAACTGATCAATGAACTGGAAAATCGTGTTTTTCATTGGTTCCTTTTTACTGGTTTGTTTTTGAGTGGAATAAACTGGCTGAGTCTCCAGCAACAGACTTTTATACTTCACACCATTAATTACATTACACACTATGTACACTGTTACAAATAAATATATAATAAAACGCAATTTCAAACACATAAAATTGTGAGAAACAATCTAACAAAATAAATCATAACTTAAGTTAATAAATGATGTAGTTCATTTTCAGCCTGAAATATTAACCACAGTTTGGTAGCTAGCTAACATTAACTAATTATCACTGATCTTTCACACAGCTTTCTGTACTAATGTAAATGGGTGCTGTAGCAGTGAATGTGACAAAAGCTTCCAATTTATTATCTATATCTGTTTTTCTAAGTGCATTTTTTGCTTGGAAAATGTACTTGTGTGGGCTGTAGTTATATGTTTTTTTTGCCCTCCAGGGTTTTGTGCTATTCATGTGACTGAAAACTATGAATAGGATCTAACATTATTTGATGGTGTTCTGTATCTTGTAGAATTGAGAAACTTCAGTATCCTTATACCGCCACCATGCAATATAACTTCACCATAAACACCTTTAGAAAATAAACTAGAATATAATACTGATGTTTCAACTATTTCTTTTTAATGCTCACTAAGGTTTGCTACTTAAAGGCTAAACCCTAATAGCTAGCCTTCATATAACATTTTGGAGAAGGGAAATATAAGCTTTTCTGAGCCAGTATGTGATTTTAGGATCACTTTGCAGGATTATTTCCTGTCAATGCAGACATAGTTCTGCTTATCAGCTTGGAGAAATGTTCCCTTTTCTCTGTGTAGATGATCTTCAACTCTGCTTCCTCACACAAATTGCTTGCTTAAAGTCCTTCCAGAACATTACAACTGAGTTATGGCCTGAGCTTTTCAAAGCAAACAGAAACATTAACTTTATTCTTTAACCATTATTTCGCAGAACAACTTATGAAATTTGGTCCACTGTCTTGCTTGCATGCCCTACGTTCTCTTTAAATTCAGTTCATGGACAAATGTCCTCACACAGGTCCGAATTAATTGTTCTGCAAAACAAACCCAAGATATCCTCTGATGATATCATGATTCTTTACTAAAAATATAATATTTCTAATTTAAACCAGAAAGATCTACTTTGGCCTCATGTTCAAAATATTTAAGTGGGAAAAGTGAAAGTGACAACCCGGATCACTGCAAGGTCAAAGCACAGCAGACAATGAACCACAACGAAATTTGACCTCTGCATTTAACCCATGCACACTCAAACACCATGCAGCAGTGGGCAGCTATTGAAAGTGCCCGGGGAGCAGTGACGGGGATGGCACCTTGCTCAAGGGTACTTCAGGGCAACCTATTGGGAAGGGGTTCGAACCCCCGATCCTCCAATCATGCGGCTAGCGCCCTAACCACTAGGCCCGCGCTGCCCCCAAAAATAAATAAATAAATAAATACATACATACATACATTTTCCAGTATGTGTCTGGCAAACAGTAGACTGGCAGCAATGTTCTGTTTAATCAGTTTGGTGGTTAAATGTTCTTCTAATAGTGGTAATATTAATATTAGCCAATGCAAGAGCCTTGTGATGCCAACAAGGGAGCTGAACAATAGTCTTGAATTTTTGTCACTGATGAAGCCCATGCTCAGAGATTATGATTTTCCAGTCTGATGAGCATCAACAGCTGTTTTTCTGAGCTCCTCAGAAAGCTGCTTTTTTCATGTCATTATCCACTTTCACAAACGTGTGAAAATTCGTTCTTTAAATAAAAAATAAAAAAGTGCCCACTCACATATGAATCCCTTTGATTGAAATCATCTGATTCTAATTTCACCTTTAAATTAACTGCGTCTTACAGTTTCTAATACTTTTGCTAATCACAGATATAATTTTTGATCATTTTAACTCAACAACATAGCCAAGCATAACATTTTTGTTTGATTGGGTTCTATTTATCTATTTTTAGCTATTGCATGAAAATATGTCTATGCTTTGACATATTTTGGCAGAAACAGTAAATTCTAAAGTCTTCACAAGCTTTCAAGCACCACTATGTATAATGTAATAGGGAAATATAACAAGGAGATAATTTTTTTTAAGTACCTCTGGTAATTTTATGCATGCTAGAGATGCAGCACTAAAATCAGAGTATTAATTTTTTCTACCACAAACCCTCGACAGATATAGCGGCCTGTTTGACTAATGTTACAATAGACAAAGCATAAGCTAGAATAAAAAAAGCATAAGCTTGAAATAAAAAATGAAAATTCACTTAGCCATGAACAAACCTTGACAGTGCCCTCCCAAACAGGAAACCCCATCCAAAACGGCCTTTGATAGACTTTCACTGCTTGGCCTGAATAACAGCAACACACAATCAGAGTTGTCAAAAATTCAACAAACTGCTAATTGCAGCATGCAAGTTTATATTTTACTACCTGGTATCCCTGCCTATGAAGACACTGGTTATTCCATTCATGTTGATAGATTCTCTCTCAATTATATCTTTCAGTTCAGTGCACAGAGCCTCCTGCTCAGCATTGGCCAGCTGTGTGGCATAGCCTTCCCAGGCTGGGGTCACCATCTCCCCCATAGGGTCAATCAGTTTCACTCCATTATCTTCCTGGGTAAGCAGTTAACAAGACAGAGACTCATAGGTCGAATTTATCATTAATGTTTTCTTTATATGGGAAATTAATAATGCAAATCTTCACTGACTGCTAACCTCTGGATTGTGAGATGCAGTGACCATGACTCCAATGGTGGACTTGGTCTTTCTTGACCTTAATGTGGCCAGCAGACCCATGCGGAACATCACGTGGTCCAAGCGGTTCGCCATAGTGCGAAACCCTGCTGTACCATACTGCAACTTCAGCCCCTTTGGTTTGGGATGAAGCATGGATTTTTGGGAGACCTCCTCGAACTGGGCCATCTCTACAAAATAAAAATCAGTAAAATACTGGAAGCCTTTTTAAAATTTTCATATACATAATGTGTCATAGTGCATATTTAATATTAGCAAAACAACAGAATCTAGAAAAACTGTGTCCCAGGGGCCACTCTTTACACCAGGGGTGTCCAAACTTTTTTCACCAAGGGCCATATGCGTTAAAATACACAAACAGCCCGGCCACTCACTCGAGGTGAAGTACGTATTGCCTCACCTTGTTTATTTAAGTAAACTAAATCAATCAGCCTACAACACTGCTTTTCATGAATGGATTTTTTTTTTTTTTTTTTTTGCTTGTTATGCAAGTAAGTTTGGATTGTCAACAGATTTTCCCACCGTGTCTGAAATTTTCTACTGTCACTCACTTGCTATCTTGCATTTCTTTGGCGTTGTCATTTTCAGCGCGCTGTGGCAAAATTTTTCTTTTCTTAATTTTGTTTTGTAGAGGAACTGCCTTGATCAGTTCAGTAGCTCCATGTATTGTTAAAACCAATTAATGCAATACCGCCAGGTTTCATGTGCGGGCCATATTCTGGTATATTTTTGGAATTTGCTGCGGGCCAATTAAAAATGGATCGCGGGCCGCAGTTTGGACACCCCTGCTTTACACAATCACTGCTTAAAAAAGAAAATGAAAAAAATGCTCTGCTGTACCTGACACATTATCATGTCAGCACAGCTTTATTATTTTACTATTCAAAGCGCAAGGGATATGTAGTAAATGCAGTTAGTTGTGGTTCACTGTTTGGGGCTGGTGGCCTAGAGGTGAATAAATATCTGCAATTCAGGATATTAAAGACATTTAATCGCATCGAGGACCGTGACGAGGGAGTAACTTCTCAGTGGCGTTTACTAACTATCGACGTGAGATAGGTAATGCGAAAATAGACAGCTAAAGAGGTGTCACAGGTGACTGGAACATACCGCTTAGCGTGACAGGCGCTCGATCGAGCCGTCTAAGAGTTACTGCGGACGGTTCAAATGAAAGAAAACCTGGAATAAATGACTGTAAATACTATTTGCGATACCTCTATACAGGACAGGCACCTGCAAGAATATAGTTAAACGAATAAAAATGTGAGTATTTTATGATAAAAGGTGTGTTTCCTCGTCGTACTCACCTACTCAGCTGTTAAACTCCCAGGTTTCTGATTGAATACTTCCTATTGGGGATGTGGCCCGCCTCGTGTTGTTGGGAGTGTTCATGCAGACCAAACGCTACGAGCTGGGAGGCGCAAAACACTAAGTGGACTAAGATGCTAAACATTATACCAGGGTGGTGTCGAACTCCAGTCTTACTACACCCGCCAAGTGTGAACCAGGTGAGTTTAAGGAGGTAAATCACCAAATTGTGCTGGATTCCGGTCCTGGATTCCCTGCCATTTCCGTATGTGTTCACGACCACGATTTCTGGTTGCGAACAAAATACTGGCGGTCAGTTTCCCCTCCGGTTCGTACTACGCGACAATGATTTCACATTCTCCGTCCGTCCGTAAGTAAGCCATCATGGAAAATTTAACCATTACCATAATTTTTTCTTTTTCGAGAAAAACCACCCTGACAGAGCGGTCCCGAACAGAGTGATACACATGATGAACGACTATGTCGTTTCGCGTTTCAGAGGAAAAGGCAAGTCACATTAGACTGCTATTTCGTGAAGTACGACCCACTTGCTAAAGCACAAAAAACCCACACAAGACACCCCTGAATTAGAAGGAATTACAAAAGATAAACACCTGAAGGAAAACGTTCCTCCGTCGTGGTGCTGAGGTCTACCACCTGAGTAAAGTTGGCAGTGGGTTCAACATTTGCCAGACATTCGTTTATGTTTTCCTTATTTACTGAACAATAAGTCAGAATCAAGTGACTGTCACTTTCACAAATTCGAGATTGTTTGTGAAATTCAGTACACACTTTAATTAGTCTAACAACACATTTAATTAACTGTGAAAATATGAATGTTACCGCTGCTTCTGTAAACCTTTTGAAAGTCTGTGATTTTCAAAATAAGTCACATCCCCAGCAATTTTACATGCTTCATATCCATTGTTTTGTAAATAGATGGCATATACCTGGCTCTTTTATTGACCTTTTTCTGAAGGAACGTGACTAGAACTCTACATTTCATGTATTCAGACACTTGTGAAATCCACACATTATTTGGGAAATCAATGTAAAATAGGTGGCATATATGTAATCATAAAGTGAAAGTGAAAAAGTGAAAGTGACAACCCTTGTCATTGCGAGGTCACGGCACAACACACATGAACCACAACGAAATTGGACCTCTGCATTTAACCCATGCACACTCAAACCCGTGCAGCAGTGGGCAGCTATTGAAAGCGCCCGGGGAGCAGTGATGGGGACGGTACCTTGCTCAAGGGTACCTCAGGGCAACCTATTGGGAAGGGGTTTGAACCCCCGATCCTCCGATCATGCGGTTAACGCCCTAACCGCTAGGCCACCGCTGCCTAATCATAACGCACCAATGTCAATGCCTACGCCTACCATGTTAATTTAACCTTTTTCTGAATGAACATGACTAGAAATCTATGTTTCATGCATTCAGATACTTGTGAAACCTGAACAACTTCTTCTTCTTTTTCTTTCGGCTGCTCCCGTTTAGGGGTCGCCACAGCGGATCAACTGTCTCCATTTCTTCCTGTATTTTGCATCTTCCTGCTTCAACCCGACCACCTGCATGTCCTCTCTCACCACGTCCATAAACCTCCTCTTTGGTCTTCCTCTTCTCCTCTTTCCTGGCAGCTCCATCCTCAACATCCTCCTTCCAATATAATCATTGTCTCTCCTCTGCACATGTCCAAACCAACGCAACCTTGCTTCTCTAACCTTGTCTCCAAGACGTCTAACCTGAGCTGTCCCTCTAATATACTCATTTCTAATCCTGTCCAACCTCGTCACACCCAACGAAAATCTCAGCATCTTTAACTCTGACACCTCCAGTTCCGCCTCCTGCCTTTTCGTCAGTGCCACTGTCTCCAACCCATACAACATAGCTGGTCTCACTACTGTCCTGTAAACCTTCCCTTTTACTCTAGCTGGTACGCGTCTGTCACAAATCACTCCAGCCACTCTTCTCCACCCATTCCAACCAGCCTGCACTCTCTTCTTCACCTCTCTTCCACACTCGCCATTACACTGAACTGTTGATCCCAAGTATTTAAACTCCTCCACCTTTGTTACCTCCACTCCCTGCATCCTAACCACTCCACTTTCCTCCCTTTCATTCACACTCATGTATTCTGTCTTTGCCCTACTCACTTTCATTCCTCTCCAGAGCATATCTCCATCTCTCCAGGTTCTCCTCAAGCTGCTCCCTACTCTCACTACAGATCACAATATCATCAGCAAACATCATCGTCCACGGAGACTCCTGTCTAACCTCGTCCGTCAACCTGTCCATTACTACTGCAAACAAGAACGGGCTCAGTGCTGATCCTTGATGTAATCCAACCTCTACTTTAAATGCATCCGTCACTCCCACTGCAGATCTCACCACTGTTACACTGCCCTCATACATATCCTGAACTACTCTCACATACTTCTCTGTAACACCAGACTTCCTCATACAAAACCACAACTCCTCTCTAGGCACCCTGTCATATGCTTTCTCCAAATCCACAAAGGCACAATGCAGCTCCTTCTGACCTTCTCTGTACTTCTCCATCAACACCCTCAGAGCAAACATTGCATCTGTGGTGCTCTTTCTCGGCATAAAACCATACTGCTGTTCACTGATCCTCACCTCTTTTCTTAACCTAGCTTCCAATACTCTTTCCCATAACTTCATGGTGTGGCTGATCAACTTTATCCCTCTATAGTTACTACAGCTCTGTGCATCACCCTTATTCTTGAAGATCGGTATCAGTACACTTCGTCTCCACTCCTCAGGCATCTTCTCACTTGCCAAGATTGTGTTAAACAATCTGGTCAGAAACTCAACTGCCATCTCCCCTAAACATCTCCATGCTTCCACTGGTATGTCATCCGGTCCAACAGCCTTTCCATTCTTCATCCTCTTCATCGCTGTCCTTACTTCCATCTTGTTTATTTGCTGCACTTCCTGGTGAACTCTTCTCACATCATCCAGTCTTCTCTCTCTCACATTTTCTTCATTCATCAGCTCCTCAAAGTATTCCTTCCATCTGCTCAACACGCTCTGTTCACCTGTGAGTACGTTACCATTTCTATCTTTAATCGTCCTGACCTGTAGCACATCTTTCCCAGGTCTGTCTCTCTGTCTAGCCAATCGGTAAAGGTCCTTTTCTCCCTCTTTACTGTCCAACCTCTCATACAATTCACCAAACACCTGATCTTTGGCCTTCACCACTGCTGTCTTCGCCCTGCGGTTCATCTCCTTGTACACCTGTCTACTTCCTTCATCTCTCTGTATGTCCCATGTCTTCTTTGCCTCTCTCTTCTTTTGAATACACTCCTGGACTTCTTGGTTCCACCACCAGGTCTCCTTATCCTCTTTCTTCCTTCCGGATGTCACACCAAGTACATTTCTAGCCGTCTGCCTGATCACTTCTGCAGTAGTTTCCCAGCAATCCGGTAGCTCTTCGACACCTCCCAGTGCCCGTGTTAACTCCTGCCTGAATTCCACCTTGCAGTCCTCCTCCTTCAGCTTCCACCACTTGATCCTCGACTCTGCCCTCACTTTCCTCCTCTTCTTGACCTCCAAGGTCATCCTACAGACCACCATCCTATGCTGTTTAGCTACACTCTCCCCTGTCACTACTTTGCAGTCTCTGATCTCTTTCAAACTGACCCTCCTGCAAAGAATATAATCCACCTGTGAGCATCTTCCTCCACTCTTATACGTCACCCTGTGCTCCTCCCTCTTCTTAAAATAAGTATTAACTACAGCCATTTCCATCCTTTTTGCAAAATCAACAACCATCTGACCTTCAGCATTCCTCTCCTTGACACCATGCCTACCCATCACCTCCTCATCACCTCTGTTCCCTTCACCAACATGACCATTAAAATCTGCACCAATCATCACTCTCTCTCCCCTGGGTACACTCTCTATCACTTCATCTAACTCACTCCAGAATTTTTCCTTCTCTTTCATCTTACAACCAACTTGTGGAGCATAAGCACTAACAACATTCATTATCACACCTTCAACTTCCAGCTTCAAACTCATCACCCTCCCTGACACCCTCTTCACTTCCAAAACACTCTCCACATACTCTTCCTTCAGGATAACACCTACTCCATTCCTCCTTCTATCCACACCATGGTAGAACAGTTTAAACCCTCCTCCAATACACCTGGCCTTACTACCCTTCCATCTAGTCTCTTGCACACACAAAATGTCAACCTTCCTTCTCTCCATCATATCAGCTAATTCTCTACCTTTACCAGTCATGCTGCCAACATTCAAAGTCCCTACCCTCACTTCCACTCTCCTCTCCTTCTTTCTCTCCTTCTCCCTCTGGACATGCCTTCCTCCTCTTCTTCTTCTTCTTTGGCCAACAGTAGTCCAATTTCCACCAGCACCCTGTAGGCTAACAGCACTGATGGCGGTCGTTGTTAACCCGGGCCTCGACCGATCCGGTATGGAATTCTGTATCGTTGTCCGCATATTGATTTGGCAAAGTTTTACACCGGATGCCCTTCCTGACGTAACCCTCCCCATTTACCCGGGCTTGGGACCGGCACGAAGAAATACACTGGCTTGTGCATCCCTAGTGGCTGGGTTTGTGAAACCTGAACTTAATTTGTGAAATCAGTTTATATACCTCATATCCGTTATATTGTATATACATGCCATACAGGCCATCATAATTCTTCTAAAGTATCTAATAAGTTTCCTGAAACATTACTAGACTGCTACATATCTCATAAATGTTTTAATATATTTTAAACTTTGCCTCATAATCAATATTTTTCATCTTATCATTAACAGACAAAATAATTTATTTGTAAATATATATATTTTTATAAGTAAAATATAGGTAAAAAAAGTTTTTAGGAATAATTTTTTTTATAGGAATATTTGTAGGTTTTATAGGAATTGGAGGAACAGAAACAGACATTACAGTTACACATAGGGTCTCAGGCAATAAGTTTATTTTTACAAAATTTATTCAATATGTCAAAGACAGAATATAAATTACCAAATTCAACCTAAAATGTTTAGTGCCCAATCCTTAACATGTTCACAGAAATGTAGACCTTCAATCCTTTGTGTTGGAGGTTGACTGTCTTAGTGCTGCTGGATTGTTTCACATTGAGGACAAACCCAGTTATGAAAGTGAAAGTGACTATTCTTGTCATTGTGAGATCACAGCACACAGTGAACCACAACAAAATTGGACCTCTGCATTTAACCCATGCAAACACCGTGCACCAGTGGGCAGCTATGAAAGCCCAGGGAGCAGTGACGGGGACAGTACCTTGCTCAAGGGTACCTCAGGGTAACCTACTGGTAAGGGGTTTGAACCCACAATCTTCTGATCCTGTGTTGTGCTGATCCAGTTATGTGTATTCTGTGAGAAGTACTCCCAGTCTTTTTCAGGGAGGGAAAGGCATTTCTCATGAAACCAGTAATTGCACTGGTTACACTGAATCTGCAATGAAAAAAGGTAAATTATCATATTATAATTCTATAATTAAGTATATTAATTATATAACAATTAATGTAATATAGTGTAATGTAATTGTAGCACCCCACTGCTTTACCCGAGGTTAAAAAGGTAATATCCAATCAAACCCTGCGAATGGGGTGCTTGTGTTTGTTTATTTCCCGGTAGATATCACGTAGGTTTACCGTAGTGGAGTAAATATCGGTTACTCCTTCAGTAGTTAAATGAACAATGAAAAGAAATACAAATTTGATCCCAGACATCTGTTCCCGCACCTTTCGTCTTCCCCGGCACACCGCATCTCTATCACACAGACCTAACTAATGTTCCTACATCAATTAGGGTAATAATCAAACTGAACCAAATTTTGCATTTTATGTGCATAAAATGCGTTTAAAAATCCCAGCTCACAGGAAGGGGGGGCACCCCAGGGAGGTTGCCAGCCCATCGCAGGGAGGAGCGTGACGGGGACGGCACCTTGCTCAAGGGTACCTCAGGGCAACCTATCGGGAAGGGATTCAAACTCCTGATCCTCAGATCATGCAGCCAACGCCCTAACCACTAGGCCACCACTGCCCTGGCTCTTAATCTAATTAGGTTATCTAATCTAAGAAGGATTAGTCCACATTTGTATTTCAGGATTAGCTATTATTTTTCAAAAGTATTCATTTCCAAATTCACTTAATTGGGCTGATTAGTGGATTAATGGTTTATTTTACTCAGATGATACCCAGAGAGTCTGGGGGTCTGTGATATTACATATTTAAGATATATAATCCATAACTAGTTTTAATTCTTGATCTGGCACGTAATTTTATTTATTGAGCATCAAGTTTTCCAAAATTTCACTGGCAATTTCAAGTTGATGTGTCCAGGCAAATAAGGAAAGGAGGAAATAATGCTGGACCCCATCTTTAGGAAATAAAGTAAACGTTAACAAGCAATATCATATCAACTTCTGCATCTAAGTTTGGCTGATATGAAAAGACATAGATTAAATTGATTTCAAAAGGATTATTTTGCTCTGCCTAACAGAGTGGCACATATGAATTGACCCAAACAATACAGCACTGGTAAGGAATGTATTTACACATAGCAGGTATGTTGGACCTGTGTGGATATATGAACTATTCATATTAATTTGCTGCAACATTCAACAACATTCTGACCTCCATTACAAAAATCCCACAGCTTGTGCCATCCATTTGTCTGCTGTGTGGGATAACTGTAGGCTGCCAGACAATTTCAACCCATTCTTCTTTTCCCAGCACATTTCTCACATGTCTCTTGAACAGGGCACTTAAAAACATGAATATGTATAGTAAGTACTGAGGCAGTATGGGTATCAGGCTATGCTACAAATCATTCCATCCCTGTATAATCCAAGCTAGAGCTTAGTTCCCCTAGCCAGCCCCCTAGCCAGTAAGTCTAACCTGCTTCTGTTTGATGTTGGCCTCAACCAGGGCTTTGTCATCAGTTCTGTTTATAAAATTTATAGATGAATTTTGTAGAAGCAGGCACTCCTCCATCAACCTGGAGGAGTACACAGCTTCAGTGACTGGCTACATCAGCAAGTGCATTGAGGATGTTACTGTCTCCAAGTTCATCATATCACGACCCAACCAGAAGCCATGGATGACTGCAGAGCTGCGCAGACTCCTGAGAACCCGGGACAAGGCCTTCAAGTCAGGGGATGAGGCCGCCCTAAGAAAAGCGAGGGCAAACCTGTCTCGGGCCATCAGAGCGGCGAAGCGAGCTCACGCAGAGAGAATCCATGGCCACTTCAAAAACACCGGTGACACGCAGGGCATCCAGGCTCTCACCAACTACAGGACATCTCCACCTGCCTGTGACGGTGACCCCTCCCTCCCAGATGCGCTGAACCACTTCTACGCACGGTTTGATGCAGTGAACGACACGAGAATGAGGAAGACCACCCCTCCTCCGAACGACCAGATTCTCCGTCTGACCACAGCCGAGGTGAGAAGATCTCTTCTCAGAGTCAACCCACGGAAAGCTGCCGGTCCAGACAATATTCAAGGTCGTGTGCTCAGAGGATGTGCAGAACAGCTGGCAGATGTTCTCACTGACATCTTCAACACCTCTCTGAGCACCACTGTTGTTCCAAGGTGCTTCAAGACCACCAGCATCATTCCAGTGCCAAAGAAACCATCTATCTCCTGCATCAACGACTATCGTCCCATCGCACTCACACCCATCTTCATGAAGTGCTTCGAGAGGCTGGTCATGAGGCACATCAAGTCTCAGATCCCCTTCTCACTAGACCCCCTGCAGTTTGCGTATCGTCCCAACCGTTCAACGGACGATGCAATCTCCACCACCCTCCACCTGGCCCTTTCTCATCTAGACAGAAAGGACAGTTATGTCAGAATGCTGTTCATCGACTACAGTTCAGCATTCAACACCATCATCCCTCAGCACCTGAGTGAGAAGCTGAGGCTGCTGGGCCTGAACACCTCCCTCTGTAACTGGATCCTGGACTTCCTGACTGGGAGACCCCAGTCAGTCAGGATCAGTAGCAGCACCTCCAACACCATCACACTGAGCACAGGAGCCCCCCAGGGCTGTGTGCTCAGCCCACTGCTGTTCACACTGATGACCCACGACTGTGCAGCCAAGCACAGCTCGAACCACATCATCAAATTCGCTGATGATACAACCGTGGTGGGTCTGATCAGCGGTGGAGACGAGGCAGCTTACAGAGAGGAGATACAAGAGCTGACGGACTGGTGCAGAACCAACAACCTGTCTCTGAACGTCGACAAGACTAAAGAGATGGTTGTTGACTTCAGGAGATCACGTCGGGACCACACTCCACTTATCATCAACACCTCACCTGTGGAGTTGGTCCAGAGCACCAAGTTTCTTGGTGTTCACATCACCGACAACCTCACGTGGTCCCTCAACACCAGCTCCATCACAAAGAAAGCCCAGCAGCGCCTCTACTTCCTGCGCAGACTGAGGAAAGCCCATCTCCCACCTTCCATCCTCACCATCTTTTACAGAGGAACCATTGAGAGCATCCTGAGCGGCTGCATCACTGCTTGGTACGGGAACTGCAACGTCTTAGACTGCAAGTCCCTACAACGGGTAGTGAGAACAGCTGAGAAGATCATCGGGATCTCTCTGCCCTCTGTACAGGACATCTTCACCACTCGCTGCATCCGCAAAGCAACCAGCATTGTGGATGATCCCTCCCACCCGTCCCACACTCTCTTCTCCCTCCTGCCATCCGGGAAAAGGTTCCGTAGCATACGGGCCTCCACTTCCAGGATGGGAAATAGTTTCTTCCCCCTGGCCATCAGACTGTTGAACTCTGAAACCACCAATATCTGAACTGTTAAACCCAGTCCACTTTTCACCTGTATTTATTTATTTATCTCGTGTTGCACTCTTGCACTTTAAATTCAGTAACGCTGCTCCACCACACTACTACACTGTGATATACCTGGGCTGCTTTGTTCCACAACACTGCAGCCCTCCACGGATGAATGCACTGTCTGTCGTGCTGTCTGTTGTTGTCTGTCTTGTCTGCACTTGTTGCCCCGTGTTGTCTTATGTTGTCTTCTGTCGTGTTTTGTGTGTAGCACCAGGGTCCTGGAGGAACGTTATTTCGTTTCACTGTGTACTGTGTATATGGCTGAAATGACAATAAAATCCTACTTGACTTGACTTGAAAAGGGACAGAGTTTGATGTTCTAGACTGCATACTGGTTCTTTGGATATTACAGTGCTGTGAAAAAGCATTTGCCCTCTTTCTGATTTTTTTTTTTGTTTTTGCATATTTATTGTACTTAAATAAAACAGATAATAAAGCAAATTAAATGTAGTGGTGGGATACCTGCCTATGGAGCAAGAAGTCTCAGGTTCGAATCCAACCTAGTACTACCAACATTGGGTTCCTGAGCAAGACACTTAACACCAAGTTGCTCCAGGGGTACTGTCCCTGTAATAAGGAATTGGAAGTCGTTCTAGATGCCGTAAATATAAATAATAATTTTCGTTTGTTAAGGAAAAAAAAAACTATCCAAACCTACATGGCCCTATGTGACAAATTAATTGCCCCTTGAGCCTAATAACTGTTTGTAGTAGCAGTAGCAATCAAGCATTTGCAAAAACTGGCAATGAGTCTTTTACATCGATGTGGAAGAATTCTGGCCCACTTTTCTTTGCAAAATTGTTTAAATTCAGCCAGATTGGAGGATTTCCAAGCCTGTGTGACTTTTATGCCAGATATAATGGGACGATCACTTTACAAAAAGTTCAACTTTTGTTTCATCAGACCACAGAATATGTTCAAAAAGGCAACAGTGGTTTTTGCCCTTGAACTTTGCCACGGATGCCACTTTTGCCCAGTCTGTTTCTTATGCCTGAGTCATGAATACTGACCCGAACTGATTTGAGGCCTGCAGTTCTTTAGGTGTTCTTCTGGGTTCTTTTGTGACCACTTGGATGGGTCATCTCTGCGTTCTTGGGGTAATCTTTGTGGGCCAGCCACTTCTGGGAAGGTTCACCACTGTTTCATGTTTTTTGCCATTTGTGGATAATGGCTCTCACCATGGCTCCCAGCTTTAGAAATGTTTTTTTCTTTCCAGACTGATAGATCTGAATTACTAATTACTCATCTGTTCCTACATGTCTTTAGATTGCAGCATGATGTCTTCCTTTTTAGGATGTTTTGGTCTACATCACTTTGTTTAACATGTTCTATTTAAGTCATCTCTTGATTGACAGGTCTGGGTAGTGAAATTGAACTCAACTGTCCAAAAAATGTGATTAACCATATTTATTTTATGATTTATTGAGGGGGGAAATTACTTTGTAAAATAGGGCCATGCAGGGTTGGAAAGGTGTTTTTTTTTTGCTTATAATAAAGACATAATATTTAAATTAGTGTATCTTTTAAATGTGACAAGCATGCAAAAACAAAAGTCAGGAAATACTTTTTCAAAGCACTGTATGTGGTACTGTGGGTGTAACGGTGGCGGGGTCTGCACCGGACAGGACATCAACGCAGAGCCAGTAGTCCAGAAACATAACTTTATTGTCCATAGTAAACAAAACCAGAAACAAGTACTGCAGTCCTGACCAAAACGAGACACAAGGGACTGCAGTCATGACCAAAACAGGAACTAAACCACAGAGCGTGGTTCATTCACTAGGCAAAGCCTACAGTTAATGGTGATTAACTGTAGGCTTTGCCTAGTGAATGAACCACGCTCTGTTCTGACTCACTGGAGCTTAAATATTCAGCCCCAATGAAGCACACCTACGCCTTCATGAGCTCAGGTGTGCTCAGTCAGAACAGAGCGCCTTCTACTGCAACAAACCTGAAGCCCAACCGTGACAGTGGGCATTATTGAGCTGTGACCTTGAGCTTGCACTGGTGTAGACTGCACCCAATTGTGAAGTAGCAGGGAAAACAATGGTTTGTTGCAGTGGAGTTTAAGTATCTGGGGATTTTGTTGGGAAAGAATGGAGCAGGATGTTGATAGTAAGACCAATGCAGCATTTGCACTGATAGAGACACTGTACCAGTCTTCTGAGGTAAGGAGACTATGGTAAGGAGGCTATGCCAAAAGCCAAAGCTTTCAAGTTATTGCTGGATATTGCTGGACTTAGCAACTGAGCTGGAGCTGCTAACTCCACTACCTGAACTCAGATAGGTAGCCATAAATTTATGAATGGATAAATGGATAAAGCTTCAAAGTCAACTTATGATAATTAATAAAGTATTATATATTAAAATATACCAACAAGAACCTTTCAGCTGCTTGTTTTGCCTTCTCTGGCTCATTATGTCCAAGAGGGTAAAGGATATATATCCTTCGTAAATGTGCATTGAGGTACTGCGAAGAATTAATCTGAATGTTACCCACAGCAAAATGATTACTACATTCCCTTCTCACTGTACAATTTAAAATGAAAATAAAATCCTGTTTACATAGACACTGTTGATAGTTGATGTTATGCAATGTAAATTAGTCATTTTATATCAATATAACACCCATTACTTAAATTAGGAAAATATATAGCCTTATACTGTACCATGTAAAATTATTTGTTTCTAATGTCTAACTCCATAAACAGGCACCACAGACAACCCCCCAATAAACATAGAAGTAGCTCACTGATTACATAAAATAAACCTACACATACACACACACACACACACACACACACTCACTGAGTAGTAATTTGGACAAAAGTACTTTTTAATAGGCATTTCTAAAACTGTAAGTAAACATGTTTTTCAAATATAGACCTTTCACTTTCACTTCACTTATACTCTATACAAAATTTAGAGATTAAATGCTCCTGTTCAGTGGCTTCTCTAAATATTTTATCTCTCTCTCTCTCTCTCTCTCTCTCTATATATATATATATATATATATATAATTATAATATTACAATATTATAAATATTATGTATAATCCCTTACCACTAAGATCCAGTGACCACCTGGGTTGCATGCACCAATGATACTTTGATAGATTAACCTGTAACACACAATTCCTATCAGTGTTTGCAGTTTGTAGACAAGCCCAACGCAAAGAATTCTTACAGTATTTGGGTATTCATTCATCATATGCAGATGAATATAACCAGGCCAGTTGTTAAACTCTGTTTCACAGTCCTTCATTATGCTTTGAGTGAGCATCAACTCTAGCATTACATTGTCATGCAGGCGAGTAGTCTTATTCAGTTCTGAGGAGATGACCTTGAGTACATTTTTGTTTAGGCAGTTGCTGAGGTTGCCAGCAGAGAGTTCTTCTTTTGGTGTAGATTGTAATTTCTAATAATAAGTGTTGCTTACACCCTTCAAAAGAGATTTTTGCTATTTTTCCTCTCTTACACATACTGGCCTTCTTTACACTGACATTTTCTGTCAGTTCAGCTTCCTGAAATACTAAAGTTACAACAGCAAAACCAGCACTTTTTTTTTACCTCTGCACATTTCTTTACACCTCCTGCATCTTTCTCTCTCTTTCTTTCTTTAAGCATGTGTCATAGATAATCCTCACACAAACTCTTCCGTCTCTCTGGTTTATAGATTATCCTTCTGGTCCTTGCTTGCGCTCTCTTCTATTAAAGGTATCGCTCCCGACAAACTGTCTCTCAGTTCTTTAGATCTGCTTCTTTTATTTAGCTGTGTTTTAGCCTGTATGTATCTGAGTAATTTCATCATACTTTATATGAACTCATGTAGGGATTTATTTTTTTTTTAAATTTTAATTTTGGATTAAAGCTTTAGCTTCGACCAAAAGTTTCTTTCAAATTTACTATCATAAGAGAAAGTTGTGTCATCTTAATCTACATCCGACCAATAAAGCCTCCATGCACTGACAGCAAAGTGGAGAAAAAACACAACAGCAAACATCCAAAACAGTCCAGCATCCCAAATACTAAAACACCTCGGAAGGCAAATTTATTCAAAAACCATTTTTCTTACCTTGATGACTGAAAGAGATGAAGACTACAGGTCCACTCGTGGAGGAACAGAGGAGTGAACGCATGAATGTGTCTTTTATAGAATGTTAGAATGTCATAAAAGAAAGCTGCTTCAGAATGACATCACAATCCAGCAGTTCCATCAGTTCAACAGATTCACCAGCAGCTCTTCATCTGTTTAATAAAATGTTTCCTGAATGTCATCCCGTCCAAACACAATTCATCCAAAATAAAACTCACAGAAAACAAACATTCACAACAAACATTGTGAGTACACACAGCACAGCACACGGTGAACCACGATATTGGATCTCTGCATATAACCCTTGCACAAACACACACCATGCAGTAGGGGGCAGCTATGAAAGTGACTAGGGAGCAGCAACTTGGCCGGTACCTTACTCAAGGCTACCTCAGGGCAACCTATTGGTAAAGAGTTTGAACCCACATTCTTCCAATCCTGTGGCCAACCCTAATAGAAGTGTTGCAGGTCACTTCCCATTCCAAGCAGCCTGTTCATTTAATGAGTAGAACTACAGTAAGGCTCATTTTAGACTCTCAGTGAGATTTGCAGTTTAAGTTTTGAGCCAAGCTTAAAGTGATGTACCCTAGGTTTATCAATTTGATGTCTACAAAAGGGCACTTTTTGGTAAATGTCCCAGGAGACTCAAACAAATGTATACAAGTACAAGTTTACACTATATTTTTATATATCTTTATGGTCAAAGGCCTTCTAAACATCAGCATGTCGGAACTGTATTAATGATTTGATAAATAGTAGTAATGATTTTATTGAGATATAACCCAGAAATATACCTTTAGTACTCTTTAATATCAGCAAATGTTTTTTTTTTTTCTTTCTGGAAACTGTCCATTATTCAGTGTCCATATAAAACCTAGACTTTCTTCAAGATAGTAGTTTATTTAAATAAGGTCCATTGTATACTTGCTGCTAGACACAGAATGTGTGTATGAACCTGTTCACATACTTGTCTTTGTGCAGCCGTAGCCAAAAGAATGACACAAGTATTGGTTTTTGCCAAATTTTCCTGGCCATGGACCCAAAATGTCCATGTTTTGTTCCCGAGCCATGTAGTTATCACTTTCCTTATGGCTTGGTCCATCATGGAAAATGATTTCAATGATTTCATGCATCACTTTCTTGATGGATTTGATGTTGATTTTATTCATATTATTTACTTGTATATCTGTATCCTCTATTTCTGGTGTTCTGTTTCTGGTGAGGTCTGGGAAAGAAAGTCTGAGTTGAAAAAAGTGGAAGAGGACAAGAGGGGAAAGAGATGTGTTGCTGTAAGTTGCAAGCGGAACAAATGCCGTGCAGCAAGGTGTGCTGGAACGACCCCTGAGGGGCGGAGCATCTCCTTCTCTCCATCTCAACACTGGAGATGACCCGAAGCTCGGGGACCCTCCTCCTGCTTCTCCCTATGAGTTACCGTCTGTGAAGCCGGCTTATCTAAGCACAGAACAAAACGACCCAGATCCCCCCTCCTTTCCCTCTGGGAGAAGCACAGCCTCTATCAGCAAACAAACTGTATCCTGATCTCAATGCAATGGAGAAGGAACAGCAGGGTTTGTTGGGGGAAGGGAAAGTCACAGGGAGGAAGAAGAGAGAAAATGTGCTTCCCAACTAGCGCATCATCCAACAATGCGCCATTAAAACACACTTTGTGTGAAAAACCCTCTGTGAGGAAAAAACATGCAGAAAACCACAGAGTGAATGAAACTGAGAGTGAAGGTGAGAGTGGCACTGATCATGTCCCTGCCCGCCTTGCTCCCGTCAGAGGCAGAAGAAAAATGGAATCAACAATCATCCAGTACATTGATGACGTCCTGATTGCTTCAGAGAATGAAGATCAACATGAACAAGATGTCCACCATTTTGGAATCATCCAATATTGTCATTGAAAAAGCAAGCCTGTCAAACCCTGCGACCCTACTCCCAATAGACAAAGAAATTGATGATCACAATTGTGTTGAAATAGTCACGACAATGGAGGAAGTGTCAAACACTCATTTTTTTCTTTGCAAAATCCTGATCTAGTATTGTACACCGACAGGTCAAACATCTACACAGATTCAAGATACGCTTTTGGTGTTGTCCACAATTTTGAATTCCGGTGAAAAATGGCGAACTTGTGGAAGAACTGTTACACGTGGTTCAACTCCCAAAAGTGGTGTCAATCATGAATTGCAAAGCACACACCAAAACTGACACAACGGAAAGTAGAGGAAATGCTCTTGCTGATGAGGCTGCAAAAGTCGCTGCAGCAAAAACATGCAACAGAACAATCCAGCTGAAGAACGATGGCCTTGGATGGAAAAGGGTGTGAAACTTCATCAAGACAATGGTTGGAAATTTGGAGATTCACAGAGAACAGTGGCCCCAGTGTCACTAGTCCCATATCTCACACAGCAAATACATTCCGTTGGGCACATTGGTCTTGAAAAAATTATTCATTGGTTGAACCAACACTGGCGGAGCCCTCAGTTTCGTGCTCATGCACAACAAGTTGTTGCTCAGTGCATGACCTGTCAGAAAAACAACACAGGACCAGGAACTCCAATCCCGATGTTGACGGTTCCTGCACTGCCAGATCCCTTTCTGCATCAGCAAGTTGATTACATCACATTGCCAAAAAGTCACGGATATTCAGACATGTTAGTCCAAGTTCCACCTTTTTCAGCAAGCAAGCGGTCAAGATCCAACCTGTTTTGGAGAGTCATGTGTCTCATGATTAATTTGATGTAAAGCATGTATCATTGTTAACAACTTCCATTACTTTTACTACTTCTCTAATTTCATCTAAGGTTACCGTCATTCCATAATTAGGAAAAAGAGCAACTATACATGTTAATGTAATCTCTCTGTCTCCAGATTCCGACTTTTCACCTTATGGTATTTGAGAAATTTAATCATTACTCTTAATGATACATGATGACGATAGTATGTGATTACAGTTCAATCATTAATCACAGTTTGATTTTGAAGTATTTAGCATGATGATCAGGGTTTTTGTTTTAATTCAAATTGATTGATGTTGATTTGATTGGTTTACATAGAATCACAGGGGGAGTGATGGATTGGATGTTGATTTTATTCATTTATTCATATTATTTACTCGTATATATCTGTATCCTCTATTTCTATGTCCTTTTCTCTTCTCCCATGTACCACATAGTTGACTCCATGGCCTTATTCCTGTAGTTTAACCATTCCCTCACATCCCTTTCACCTTTAACCTACATATTACCAACTGCACCTCTATTTTCTCTGTTCTGATTAACTTTCTCAGCACGTCAAAAACACCCAAACAAGGTCATAGTCTTACATTAGGTGTCTCCATCGGAGGCCTTGGAGCTCCTGGGGGATAGATTAAAAAGGCACACTCTGAACTGTGCAAGTTAGAGAGAGGATTCGACACTTGAACATTCTGTAAGAACTTCATTACTCTTCTGTTAATAAACTTGGCTAGCTTCAAATCCTCTTCGCCAACTCGTCGAACCTCGGTTCTCAATCTGAGAATCCAACATTCCTTTCTATTCAAACTCAGTCAGCATGACAGCGTGATCACCAGCTTTGACCTCCTTAACTTCTCAGCTATCACCTGTGTTAATGAAAGGTTCACTGAAATGTCAGCAGGTCCTTTTGTGATGGAAATGTAGTGGAAATTGTTTTTTTGGGAAGTTCATTTTCATGCAGAGAAGGACTTTACAAATAATTGTAAATCATCTGGTCATTCTTCATAACATTCTGGAGTTTATCATCATAAAAACTGAGGCAGCAAACTTTGAAAACCAATACTTGTGTCGTTCTCAATACTTTTGCCCACAGCTGTACATCCTTAAACACTGAAGACCAATCTCTGAAGTTGGTTTAACATAAATGATGAATTCTGAATTCTCCACTGCTATTTACCTATGGAGAATAAAAAAACAACAAGAGAAACCACGTTTCTCATCAAAAATTGTGTGGATCCCGCTGACTAAGCCAAACTGTGGCAAACAAACAAGGTTCCCTGTGTGCACTACATTAGTAGTATATTTCTTACTAAATCTCCATCCCTCAAGGACTGTTTTAACAGCTTTGTCAGCTCCTGTCCAGAAATAAGCGAAAACAACACATTAACAGACTTTCATATCACAAAAAAGGGAAGAGCAAGTAGCTACACTCCAAGCTGACAAATTCCACCACTTAGCATAAATGTATGAAAGCTTCAGCCTCTCTTTTAGGCTATAACAAAATTGCAACAAAAACAAAAAGAGAAGGTATAAAACAAAACCAAAATAAAATCCAACTGGTGACATTCACCTGCTTTAATATAGTGTAAATAAATGGCATTGCTCATAATCCCAAACAGAGGCCCTGCTTCCGGTTTCACTGAGAGAATCTCTGCATTGATCCCACTGGGCCTGCAGTGTTACTTCCTTCACTCCAGTCTCTCTGTTCTGTGTCCACTCAGCCCTCCTTTTCTGCAAGACTGTCCTGCAGCTGCAGCACTGAGCTCTGTGCCTCTTTCACATAGGCTTTTGTGCTTTCTAGTTGTTCTTGTCGAGACACCAACAACCCTTTTCTCTCTGTAAAACTGTTCTTGATTAGATGAATCTCTAGTGAGGGTGTTCTCTTCCTTTTTCTGCTGCTCTGTTTCATGAGCACTCAGGATGCGCACTCTTTTTAGTTTCCATCTTGGGGAAGACCAGGCCTTCAGTCCCCAAGATCGCCTTTTGTACCTGGCCGACTGAGAGGACATCGAAAGTGGTGCGAGAGGAAACAGAAACGTGGCAAGCGTGCTGGGGTCTGGGCTCAGCTAAAAGCTAATGCTAGCCGACCGGCTATCCCGTCCATCCTCCTCGCCAGTGTCCGCTCCCTGGATAATAAATTATCCTGCATATGACTTCAGCTGGCCACCCAGCGTGAGTACAGAGACTGCTGTGTTTTTGTTTTTACGGAGACATGGCTCAGCGACAGCGTTCTGGACACTGCCATCCAGCTCTCTGGACTCCTCTGGGCTCCCGCTCTGTTGCTGATGATACAACCGTAGTGGCTCTCATCAGCTGTGGTGACGAGGCAGCATACAGAGTGGAGATACAACAGATGACAGACTGGTGCAGAACCAACAACCTGTTTCTGAACGTCGACAAGACTAAAGAGATGGTTGTTGACAGAGTGGTCCAGACCACATCGGTACCACTCTGCACTGAATATCAACACCTCACCTGTGGAGATGGTCCAGAGCACCAAGTTTCTTGGTGTTCACATAACCGAGAACCTCACGTGGACCCTCAACACAAACTCCATCACAAAGAAAGCCCAGCAGCATCTCTGCTTCCTACGCAGACTGAAGAAAGCCCATCTCCCACCTTTCATTCTCACCATCTTCTACAGAGGACCCATCGAGAGCATCCTGAGCAGCTGCAATACTGCCTTGTACGGGAACTGCAACGTCTCAGACCACAAGTCCCTACAACTGATAGTGAGAACAGCTAAGAAGATCATCGGTGTCTCTCTGCCCTCTGTACAGGACATCTTCACCACTCGCTGCATCTGCAAAGCAACCAGCATTGTGGATGATCCCACTCCCCCATCCCACACTCTCTTCTCCCTCCTGCCATCTGGGAAAAGGTTCCGCAGCATACGGGCCTCCACTACCAGGATGGGAAATAGTTTCTTCACCCTGGCCATCAGACTTTTAAACTGCTAATATCTTCACACTAATTACTCATCTATCGATTATGAAGTGCTTCGAGAGGCTGGTTATGAGGCACATCAAGTCTCAGATCCCTTCATCACTGGACCCCCTGCAGTTTGTGTATCGTCCCAACCGCTCAACGGATGATGCAATCTCCACCACCCTCTACCTGGCCCTTTCTCATCTGGACAGAAAGGACAGTTATGTCAGAATGCTGTTCATCGACTACAGTTCAGCATTCAACACCATCATCCTCAGCACCTGAGTGAAAGGCTGAGCTGCTGGGCCTGAGCACCTCCCTCTGTAGCGTCCTGGACTTCTGATTGGGAGACCCCAGCCAGTCAGGATCAGTAGCAGCACCTCCAACACCATCACACTGAGCACAGGAACCCCCCAGGGCTGTGTGCCAGCCTGCTGTTCGCACTGATGACCCACGACTGTGCAGCCAAGCACAGCTCGAACCACATCATCAAATTCGCTGATGATACAACTGTGGTGGGTCTGATCAGCGGTGGAGACGAGCAGCTTGAGAGGAGATACAAGAGCTGATGGACTGGTGCAGAACCAACAACCTGTCTCTGAACGTCGACAAGACTAAAGAGATGGTTGTTGACTTCAGGAGACCACGTCGGGACCACACTCCACTTATTATCAACACCTAACCTGTGGAGATGGTCCAGAGCACCACGTTTCTTGGTGTTCACATCACTGACAACCTCACGTGGACCCTCAACACCAACTCCATCACAAAGAAAGCCCAGCAGCGCCTCTCTGCTTCCTGGCACGGACAGAGCCCATCTCCCACCATCCTCTGCATCTTTTACAGAGGAACCATTGAGAGCATCTGGCGGCTGCATTGCTACCTGATACGGGAACTGCGTCTTGAACCGCAAGTCCCTGACAGGTAATTTGAGAACAACAAGGAAAAGATCATGGGGATCTCTCTGCCCTCTGTACAGGACATTTCTGCTCGCTGCATCCACTTAGCTTAGCAAGCATTGTGGATGATCCTCCCACCATCCCACCTCTCTTCTCCTCACTGCCATCAGGAAAAGGTTCCGCAGCATACGGTCCTCCACTTCCAGGATGGGAAGTAGTTTCTTCCCCCTGGCCATCAGACTCTTGAACTCTTAATCCGCCAATGTCTACCCAGTCCACTTTTCATCTTGTATTTATTTATTTATCTCATGTTGCACTCTGCACTTTATCAATAACAATGCTCCACCACACTGCTACACTGTAATCTACCTGGGCTGCTTTGTTCTACAACACTGCAGCCCTCTGCGGATGAATAGCCCACTGTCTGTACAGTGCCTTCTGTTGTTGTCTGTCTTGTCTGCACTTGTTTCCCCGTGTTGTGTCTTATGTTGTCTTGTGTGTAGCACCAGGGTCCTAGAGGAACGTTATTTCGTTTCATGTACTGTGTATATGGCTGAAATGACAATAAATCTACTTATTGACGAACTATTTATTATAATTGCATCCGCACTTGACTCATAACGCTGCTCCGTTACACTTTGTTACTCCGTTTACATGTTACACTGCCCAACAACCTGGGCTGCTTTGTTCCACAACACTGCAGCCCTCTGACGGATGAATGTACTGATTGTTGTGCTGTCTGTTTCCTGCACTTGTTGCCTTGTCTTGCATTATGTTGTGTCTTATGTCTTATGTTGTGTCTGATGTTGTCCTATGTGTAGCACCAGGGTCCTGGAGGAACATTATTTCGTTTCACTATGAACTGTATATATATGGCTGAAACGACAATAAAATCCTACTTGACTTGTCTTCAGCCAGAGCTCTCTTTTCCAATTGCATGTTTTTGATTTCACTCTGACAAAGAGAAGAGTCATTTCGTCTCCTTTAGTTGATAAAGCAGATTGTTGACCTTTTCCTCGTGTTTCAGCTTTTCGTTTGAGGAAGATGTGACCACCTCTGTCACTAAGGCTTCTCTCTCTTTTAACTGTTGGTTGAGCCTTGTCAGTAAATCTTTCTACTGATTGATCTGAATGTTCATGCAGCTGATCTGTTCATCTCTGTCAAATTTCAGTGAGGAGTGCACTGTGCTTCACTGTGGCCTGTCTGAGCTTTTCTGACTCTGACTGAGCCATTAGTTTCTCTTGGGTACTGTAAGTACTTTCAGTTAACCAAAGTAATCTGTTCACTCTTGTCTTTACACTCTTTTTCATGCTCTAGGCATCCAGCTTGTTTTCCTCTAGTTCCCTACAAAGTTTATCTAATTCCTTTTGAAGGGAATGCACCTCAGACTGATTGCCTTCCTGCAACTCGGCTGCCTTCCTGATTGTGGCTTGGAGGACATCTATAACTTCAAAGTCACTACTTTGTCTGACAGACAGACATAACCTTTTGTTTTTCTTCAGTTTACACTTTACTTCCAATTCATGCAAAGCTTGCTTTAAATCAGCATTTTCCATTTTTTTTGGCCTGAACTATGGCTACAGTTTCCTTTAATTGGCTTCTACTCGCTAAACCATCGCAGTTATTCTCCTTAAGCTTTTCTGAGCTTTGCTGAATGGCCAGTGTAGCATCTGCTAATTTTACATTCAAGTCGTTTAGATCCCTTTTTCAGTACATGAATTTTAATATCTTTGGTGGCCAGTTAATTCTCCATTCTTTGGAGCTGTTCAGCGAGAATATTTTTGACTCCTGAAGAGTTTGTTAAATTTCTCTGAGCTTCAGATCTCAGTCCGCTGATTATTTCTTCTTTGACACTAACCTGGAGCTGCTCTGTCTCTCCCTTCTTCCTGGACTTTTTATTGAAAGGAGTCTCAGTTATACCTTCCCTTACTTTTGGAAGTACTGCTGTCCTGATGCAGTCTCAGTGACCCTGGCAGAGTGGTTAGTTGTGCTTGGCTTGTGAACCGGCCTCACAGCCCCACCTTCCATGTCGCGGGCATAAGTTGTTGCCGGGACTTGCGAGGGAGCTGGCTTTGCAGCCCCGCCTGTCGAATATGCGGAAGCTAGCGTTGAAAACTCGCACTCTGTTGGGGGGGTGAGTAACTGGAGCAACCACTGCCTCGGCTTGTAGCCAGTGAGAAACTGTGTTGGAGAGGCGGAAACTAGCCTCGTGCTTCAACTGATCAAAGGACCGCCCCATCGACGTCGCTATGGCCATCAGTGCCTGCTTAATATGGCTGTAATCCTCTAGTCGCTCGTTGGGCTCCAGAGAAGAAGTGAGCAGAATTGAAGTCACCAGCAGCTCCAGGCATCACGTGAGCTCCGTGGCTGTTGCACCTCTGATCTGCTCAAGGATCTCTGGAGAACACACAGCTAAACCCACAGATTCCCTAGACACTGCACTTCCTCCATGAGGGTCGCCACCATCACCCCCAGCGCTTGCTGGCCCTTCCAGCCAGCTGCAAAAAGTGCAGGACCCTGATGAGCCATTGCGTGGTCACCTGTTCCTCTTCTTGCTAGCTACATCTGTGTCTGGTGAGTCATTTCTTGGGTGATGGTGTGTGTGGTCTAGATGGCATTGGCAGGGGTTGTGACTTAACTTCATTAACATATCAAACATAAGCTTGCTCGCATTGTAATAGTACCAACAAGAATGACTGATCCTCTACTCTGACTCATTGGAGCTTATAAAGCCAGCCCCCAATGAGGCACACCTCAGTGGTGTGCCTAGGTGTGCTCAGTCAGAGCAGTGACACCTGTTTAGGTGCAGAACGCAATATTTTAATCTCTAAGTAGTGCACTATGTAGGGAGTAGGGAGCCATTTGGGATTCAGCCACAGAGCTGGAAATGGCAATTTCTGGGTTTTTTTTTTTTTTTACTATGTATGAAACGAATATTTTTTTGCCTTAAAACTTGTTTTTGTGTTATATAAAAATTATTGACAAAACTGAAGGGTGTAATGAAATGACTGGAATCAGAGTTTTGTTGAGAGACTGGAATATAATCTTTTCCATGGTTGCTTGGCAACAATGACATACACTTAACGCACTATATTTCTTGGTGGAAGAATTATTGCGGCTATTAAAAATCTATTGTTTATCAGAACTTGCTATTTAAAAAGCTACCTTAAGAAATGTTTATTATTATATGTCAAAACATATTAGTTTAATATCTAAGCTTCGTCTGAGACATTTTCAAATCTACTCTCAAACTCTTGACGAACTACATTTCTTGGTGGAAAGATATTTTTTATTTTATTAAGAGTTTAAGCCTCTCCTCGAACCGCCACCTTATCATGGTGTAGGGGTTTGCGTGTCCCAATGATCCTGGGAGCTATGTTGTGAGAGGCTGTGCCTGGTAGAGACACCAAGGCAAACAAGGTCTAAGGCTGAGAAAGACAAGAGCGGTTCAGGCTCTTATGAGCGAGAATGATCTTTGAGAAGACGTTTTCCCTCTCGCCCGGACATTGGGTCACCGGGGCCTCCACAGGCCAGGCCTGGAGTGGGGCTCGATTACTTACCCGAGCGCCTGAGTGGTCGGCCTTCACCCATGGGGCCCGGCCGGGTGCAGCCTGAAGAGCCGTGGGTCCCCCTTCATGGGCTCACCACCTGTGGGGAGGGCCAGTCGGGTGCAATAATGGCCGGTGGCCAGAGCGGAGGTCTTGGCGGTCCGATCCTCGGCAAAGCTGGCTAGGGGCGATGGAATGTCACCTCTGGTGGGAAAGGAGCCTGAGCTAGTGCATGAGGTTGAGAAGTTCGAGCTAGATATAGTTGGACTCACCTCGACGCATAGCTTGGACTCTGGAACCAGTCTCCTTGAGAGGGGCTGGACTCTCTTCTACTCTGGAGTTGCCACCTCGGTGAGAGGCGCTGAGCAGGTGTGGGCATACTTGTGCCCCGGCTCGGGGCCCGTACATTGGTGTTTACGGTGGATGAGCGGCACCCTCCGCTTCAGGTTGGGGGACAGATCCTTAGTGTTGTCTGCGTTTATGCGCCAAACAGCAGTCTGGACTACCCACCCTTTCTGGGGTGTCTGGATGGGGCGCTAGAGAGCGTCCCTCCTGGGGACTCCATAGTTCTGCTGGGGGACTTCAATGCTCACGTGGGTAATGAGAGTGAAGCCTGGAAGGCGTGATTGGGGAGGAATGGCCCCCGATCTGAACTAAGTGGTGTTTTGTTATTGGACTTTTGGAATGCGCGTTGGTAGTTGCTGGGCAAAAGCTCGGGCATGGGAGGAGTTTGGAAAAGCCATGAAGACTTCCAGATGGTTTGGGAGATTCTGGTCCACCATCACAGCATCTCAGGAGAGGGGCAGTGTACAGTCAACTTTGGTATATAGTGGGGATGGTACATGGGGTTTGCCTTTCAGTCTACATAATGCTTTGTGGACTTGGAGAAAGCATTCGACCCGTGTCCCACCGAAGGAGTCCTGTGAGAGTACTCCGGGAGTATGGGGTATCAGTTCCCTATTAAGGGCTGTCCGGTCCCTGTACCAACTGATTGTCGAACTTGGTCCGCATTACCCCGGCAATGAAATCGGACCTGTTTCGGTGAGTTGGACTCCGCCAGAGGTACCCTTTGTCACGATCCCTGTTCATAGGCACATGGACAGGATTTCTACAAGGTTAGCCAGGGCACTGAGGGTCCCGGTTTGGTGAGCTCAGAAGTTGGGTCACTGCTGTTTGCAGATGACGTTGGCCTCATCAGGCCATGACCTTCAGCTCTCACTGGAAAAGGCAAAGCTCTCAATTTACCGGTCGATCTATGTTCCCACCCTCACCTATGGTCATGAGCTGTGGGTAGTGACGGAAAGAACGAAATCGCGAATATAAGCGGCCGAAATGAGTTTTCTCCAAAGGGTGTCTGGCCTCTCCCTTACGGATAGGGTGAAAAGCTCAGTCATCTGGGAGGGGCTCAGAGTAGAGCTGCTGCTCCTCACATCGAGAGGAGCCAGATGAGGTGGCTCGAGGAATCTGATTAGGATCCCCTGGGTGCCTTCTGATGAGGTGTTTCGGGCACGTCCACGAAAGAAGCCCCGAGGAAGACCCGGGACACGCTGGAAGAATATGTCTCTCGGCTGGCCTGGGAATGCTGAATCGCCAGAGGAGCTGGAAGAGTGGCGGAGAGGAAGCCTGGGCATCCCTGCTGGAACTGCTGCCCAGCGACCCGACCTCGGAAAAGCGGAAGAGAATGGATGGATGGATGGATAGGAGTTCAAGATTTTATTAGTTATTAAGAGAGGTCCTCTGTCTAAAAGTGTTGTTGTGAAATAAACAGTATTTGACTAAAAGAAAGGTTAAGGTTTTACAAATATTATACAGAAATAGATCTTGAACGATGAAGAAAAATTTTGAACCTTTACACACACACGCGGTCTTAGGAATATAAGTGGAGCTTTTTAGTTACTGCATGCTCATCTTTTTAAGTCTGGGATATAAAATGGGAGGTGTGTGTTTGTGTGTGTCTGTGTGTATGTGAGATCTGTTTCCATATGTTGGTCCCTGTACTTCAGGAGGTGCAGCATTTTACTAATTATTATTTCCTGCATTTACATTGTTCTTCTAATTTTCATCTTATAATTATATGTTCTTTCAGGCAAGTTTTTTTTTCCAATATACACATGCACATACACAAGCTGTTCAAAACAATTTTTAATGAATTTAAAAAACATAAAGAAAAGATGTAATAAAGATTCCATTCCTGTGTATTTAAGGACCGACTGGAGGACTCTTTAGTAAATTCCATTAATTCAGTGTTTATAAGTGGACTGCATGCGCTGTAAGAGCTGATAGTTTAACCTTCTTAGTGTTGCGCTGCTTCCCTCTAGCGGTCAATCACTGAACAAACAAAAGAAAAAACTTATACATCAAAAAACTATGTAACAATAGCTTGTTTATCATATTATACTACCAATGTGTAGAAATACGATATTTAAATAATTAGTTGATCGCGAGGATGAGAAGGTGAGGATAAGGATTACATAAGAAACGTTCATCTTATTTCAATAACATTCAATTATGTTTCTACAATTTTTTTCACTGTTTGGTCTGGTATGTGTTAACTGTGCGACAGCAGTGATTTTATAGATGACGTTTCTGTTATTAAACTAATATTTCTGACTGTGACCTGTCCAGAGTGCGTCCCACGTCCTCGCCCTGTGTGCGCTGGGTTGGCCACCAGCACTCCCCCGCGACCCCATTTGGGACAAGCGGCAGATAATGGATGGATGGATGGATATTTCTGACTGTATCAGATTGGCTGAGCCGCATTTTACGTCATGCTCCTCTAATCGCATCACCTTAACTTGTATTAATGCGCGACCTAGATTAACTGAATCTGTTCATGAAGCAGGTTACACCAGGTCAGAAAAAGCTGCTCCAACTCTCCACACCCAGAGGACAGTCTACACAGAGACCCGGGACTGACCTGCAGTGGAAGAGCTGAATCCACCCCTCAGACTGAGACAGGAGTAAACCTCTTTATAGTACATTCTGTACGGGTGTGTGTCTCCGAAAGACCTGGTCTTTATTACGGAGTGTGGTGGAAACTACCTGCGTCTGCAGGTCACATGGTGTCTGCATGAACATGGAGATGAGGTTGGAATTCCATAAAGCTGACATTCAAATATACATCTCTGCTTCTCTGAGAAATTCAGATGATTTGAAAAAGACAATGGTGAGATTGAAAAAATATAATTTGAGATATTTTGATGTGAAATTGCTTTAAATTTTGTTATAAATCCAAAAAATCCCCATGCATTAGTCAGTGGGACAGAAGCAGCTACATGCTTGTCTAACAACTCACTCAGCTTCTGGGAAGACTGTACAGTAACTGTTCTCAGTTCAGAGCTAGTTGTAGGGTGGACATGAATACTCCAGTAAGAACCACAGAAAGTCAAACACAATGCTTATAATGCTCATCGGCAGTTGGTGCTTAATCTGTAGAACAATAATAGTGCACATTAGGCTGCAAACGCAAGGGTATTAGTGAGTTAGCAAGTGTTAAGCCCTATTTAACTTACACTTACAATCAAAAATTGTTTCATGTTATCAGTATTTATTTTCCTGGTCAGCCGCTTATGTTTTTATATTCTGTTCTATTCTTGTGAATGAAATGAAAGTGAAAGTGACATCTTGTCATTGTAAATAGTCATAACACCCAAAGAACCACAGCGAAATGCAGCCTCTGCATTCATCCCATACACACGTGTAGCAGGGGGCAGCTATTGAAAGCCTCTGAATTTTAAATATGTGGGAAATGGAGCTCCCTGTGCTTAGAAATGTTCTAATCCAGTCCTTTTTGTTATTTATGAATATAAAGCTCTTCTGAGTTAAACTAGGTGATTTGTTTAACTATTGAAAATTTCTTGCTCACACTAAAGTAGTACCAACAGTTACTCAGGAAATGTAAAATTTCCACCAGAGATCTTTTTCTTCTACTCAAGGACCCTGGCTCTACTTGCACTTTTTAAAATAAAATAAATTTAAACTCTCAGGTTGCTTATGTACGATTAAACCTATTTCTGTAATCCTGACTCTGTGATGACGTCCAGTCAATGTATCCACAGTGTGACAAAGTTAAAGTAGACTTTGTCTTGAGAGTAGAAACTCAAGAGATTTCTAAGTCATACCACAGAAACAAGAAGCATCAAAGAGAAAATGGAAACCAAACCTACCGTATTTTCTGGTGTATAAGTTGCACAAATTTGTGCCAAAATCTACTATAAAAATGGGTGCGACCTATACACAGGGAATTAAACAGTGCAATTTATACACAGGAACCTTCTTCAGTGATTGAAACTTCTGCATAGATACCAGTGAATGTTCACATTTCCAGGCAATTATCCTCTAAATTATAAATACACGTTATTGGTACTTTCCTATCGTTCCTCTCACTCTTTCATCCTTCACACACACAAATACCATATCTATGACATTTAGACCTGCTTGTTTCTCTGCCTTACTCCAAAACTGCAATACATAATATGCTTAAGAAGGTTTGAACAAATTTTGCCTCCACATTCCCCCCTTTTGATCATTTAAATCAACCTCAACACAACTTATGCAAAATGTAAGAAGTGAAGGCAAAATAGTAAAACTAGAGTTTTCTGACTTCATTAACAATACAAACATAGCATGATTATTAATGAATCATTAATCATTTTTCATTGACAATAAACACACAGAATCTGTTTCAGCTCGATCATGATTACCTATAACCAAAATCAAATCAGATCAATTAAATCATTTTAGATCAAAATCATAATCAAATCAAATCATAATTAACAAACAAAGACACAAGAAAACAACAGCAAGCACCATCATCATAGCAGATGCCAATGTGGTCCCATCAAAATGTAGATCGAACTGTACCAGCTGTATGGAATGACAATAACACTTCCCATGTGGTCTGTTAGATCTGTAATATTCTCATGGTGATCAAGTCAAGTAGGAGTTTGTTGTCATTTCAGCCAAATACACAGTACATGGTGAAGCTTAAGATGCTGATCCTCAGGACCCTGGTGCTACACACAAGACAGAAGACAACAGAAGACACAACATAATACACAAAACAGGGCAACAAGTGCAGACAAGACAGACAACAAACAACAGACAACAGGATGAGGAGTATAAAAAGCATGTGGTGTTTAGAAGTTTGCAAACTTCTAAACGCCTCCTTTAGCTAGAATTAACTATAGGGTCATTCTGTTTTGTATGACTGCTTGTCTCACATTTTCCATTTCATCATTAATTAGTAGCTAAGGATGTGTCAATCGCCAGTACAGCTACAGTACTGTGCAAAAGTTTTAGGCAGGTGTGAAAAAATGCTGTAAAAAAGATAACAAAATGGAGTGTTGATATTATTTTCATCAATCAACAAAATGCAGTGAATGAACAAAGAAATCTAAATCAAATCAATGTTTGATTGTGACCACCCTTTGCCTTCAAAACAGCATCAATTCTTCTACTTGCACAAAGTTTTTGAAGGAACTCGGCTGGTTGTTCCAAACATGACTGTTTCAACCTACGTGTGACATTGATGATCATTAGCACCTGTTTAGTAAAATTGATTGATCATACACCTGACTATAATCCTACAAAATCTCTGACTTTGTGCAAGTGTTGCCTGAAATTGATGCTGGTTTGAGGCAAAGAGTAGTAACACCAAATATTGATTTGATTTAGATTTTTCTTTTGTTCGCTCACTTTGCATTTTGTAAATTGATAAAAATAAACAATCATTATTTATATTTCTGAAAGCATTCTTTGCTGCGGTTGTACTACCCCCCAGGAAAAGTGACCATGGGTCAGCCAGAGTATAACTTATTATACTGTCTCTCTCTCTTTCTCTGTAATGTGAATATTAACAGCTCAACCACAAATGGCTTATGGTGGAGAAATAGGCAGCCCTGGAAATACAATTGCAGGGTAGCAACAACCTCGCCATTTTGATTCTGGTAATCGTGTACAGGCTCTCAAGCCACATGCCCACATTACTACATCAATTGCCCATAGTGTTGCAAAAGGGCATTTAAACTGACGTTCCTGTCCCGAACTATCGTAAACCGAACAGTTGGACTGGGTTAGATCATATGCCCCTGTAGTATCTTTAAACCAATTGACAAACCAGTTAGGTTGGTCAGATTGTACACATTTACAATCTGACCAACCTAATTCTATTCCGCCCTGGGATTTATCACTGCATATGCAATGTTCCCCCGATTTGCTCAGGCAAATAAGTGTCACGTTACGGCCAGGCCCTTCGAGGTGAGGGGCTACGGTTAAACCCAACAACATTTTTCCAAGACATACGAGTCAGATTAGCAGCAGGTGGAAGCTGATCTGTGTTCCTGACTATCTCTAACACATTAATCACACTCAAAGTTGTCAAGTGTACCATACAAGTGCTGCAGTCTGCACTGGGATCAGTATCATTTATATTAGCTTCTGTTGCCGACTTGTTGGTTAATGGAATTACCGACCATGCGGTGCATGAATGATGTCTAACCGCTCAACGGATGATGCAATCTCCACCACCCTCCACCTGGCCCTTTCTCATCTGGACAGAAAGGACAGTTATGTCAGAATGCTGTTCATCGACTACAGTTCGGCATTCAACACCATGTCTCAGCACCTGGTGAGAAGCTGAGCTGCTGGGCTCTGTAACTGGATCTGGACTTCCTGACTAATTAGTCAGTCAGGATCAGTGGCAGCACCTCCAACACCATCACTGAGCACAGGAGCCCGCGAGTGTGCTCAGCCCCTGCTGTTCACACTGACCCACGACTGTGCAGCCAGCTTACAGCTCGAACCACATCCGCAAATTAAGCTGATGATACAACCGTGGTGGGTCTGATCAGCCCGGTGAGCAGGCGGCGTACAGGCTGACGGACTGGTGCAGAACCAACAACCTGTCTCTGAACGTCAACAAGACTAAAGAGATGGTTGTTGACTTCAGGAGATCACGTCGGGACCACACTCCACTTATCATCAACACCTCACCTTTGGAGATGGTCCAGAGCACCAAGTTTCTTGGTGTTCACATCACTGACAACCTCACGTGGTCCCTCAACACCAACTCCATCACAAAGAAAGCCCAGCGCCTCTACTTCCTGTGCGAACTGAGAAAGCCCATCTCCACCTTCCATCCTCTGCATCTTTTACAGAGAACCATTGAGAGCATCCTGGTGACTGCATTGCTGCCTGTTAGAATTGCAATGTCCTGAACCCATGAAGTCCCTACAACGGGTGATGAGAACAGCTGAGAAGATCATCAGGATCTCTCTGTATGCCCTCTGTACAGGTTATTTTCACCACTGGCTCATCACTTAAGCAACCAGCATTGTGGATGATCCACCACCCATCCCACCTCTCTTCTCCCTCCTGCCATCCCGGAAAAAGGATCCCACCCAGCATACGGGCCTCCACTTCCAGGATGGGAAATGGTTCTTCCTGGCCATCAGACTCTTGAACTCTTAATCATAATATCTACGCAGTCCACCATTTTCATCTTGTATTTATTTATTTATCTCATGTTGCACTCTGCACTTTATCAATAACACTGCTCCACCACACTGCTACACTATAATCTAGCTGGGCTGATTTGTTCTGAACACTACGGATGAATGTACTGTCTGTCGTGCCATCTGTTGTTGTCTGTCTTGTCTGCACTTGTTGCCCCGTTTTGTGTATTATGTTGTGTCTTATGTTGTCTTGTGTCTTGTGTCTTGTCTTGTGTGTAGCACCAGGGTCCTGGAGGAACGTTATTTCATTTCACTGTGTACTGTGTATATGGCTGAAATGACAATAAAATCCTACTTGACTTGACTTGACTAACCCAGCAACCCCCAGTCACTGATAAGGTATTCTTCATCTCCAGAGACTGGTGTGGCAGCAGTACCTTTGCATTGTCACAGCGATTTGGTCCTTCCCTTGTTTGCTACTGGTGCACTTCCTGCCACTGTCATTAGTAAGATGATAACAGTTACCATCAAAATAAAATTTTCTCCAGTCATATTTCAAACAGGTCAGGATTCTGGTAAGTGCTCGGGTGAGCCTTTGTCTTTCTTCATGGGTCTGTGCTTGGAGGGCAGGATATACTCCCTCTTCCCACTTCACCAAGACTCCATCACACCCTTTACCCTCACCCTGTCACCTGTTTCCACCCTCACGCACTTACAGTGTGATGTGTGGATCCATGTAGCTTTCTCTGCTTCACGGCAGTGGGTGTTGTCAGCAACACTTGAAATGTTCCCATCCAACGCTTGGACTTCCAATGCTTCCATCTGAATTCCTTTACCAGGATTGGGTCACCAGGCCTTAGGTCACCAGGCCTTAGGTCATGTGGAGGACTCTGTGCTGTCCTCTGCAACAATTCTTTAACCTGCTGGTGGACAGAGCAGAGAATAGCAGACAACCAGCAACAATATTGCAACATTTCCTCATCACAGTGTGTTAAACTTGCTCCTGCCACTTTACCTCCGCCCGGTCCTTTACTATGCGTCAATTTAGCAAAATGAGGAAAGAAATGGCTCGGCAGGCATGGGAAGCCATTAGGCCCTCGCCAGAAATCTTTTTATGCCATCCAATTCTGTTATGGCATCCAAGAATGCTGAGATCAAATTGGAATTGAGAATTGGGGAACTGTCAGATTTCAGAAATTTCCTGTGTTTCCACATATCACCAAAATCATGTACCACTCCAAAAGCACATCTGCAAATCATCTGCAAATTCTGCTTTTTGAGCAGACATGGAATGAGGAAGGGTGTCGCTGTGGAGAGTGCCGCTTTTGGAGCAAACTGCAAAGCCCACACGGTTTAGTCCTTTGTTGTCTCTCGAGGCAGAGCCATCTGCAAAAAGACAAGATTAGAGTTAGGGATGGGAACTTCTTGCATATCTGCTCCACTGCTGCCACACAGTCCCTGGATCCAGCTCTGAATAAAAATAGGCCACCAGCCTAAGCTTATCTCCATGTTTTTGTAACAGAAACTGAAGTCATGTGTCCCTCCTTCTCACAGACTGTTCGCACAAATGCAATGGGATCTGGGATGCCCAGTGTTGGAGGAGACAATAGGGCTTGTTTCAAATTGTTAAAGGCCTCAAGTTGTGTCATTTCATGTGAGTTGACAGTTATTCGACAATTCCTGAGAGGTCGTCGCCCGCAGCAGTGCCTCCATCTCTAAATAGTTAGGAATTAAAGTTCTGCAATAGGAACACATTCCCAGAAAAGATGCTAACTGCTTCTTAGTCACATGTCCGGGTATAGCATGAATGGCCTCAGCACGCTTATTTGAAAGTGATTTACTTTGTGATGAGATTATATGGCCCAAAAATGTCACTTGCTGTTTAATAAATTGAACCTTAGACAGACTAACCTTGTGGCCATTCTCAGCCAAATGGTTGAGTAGAGACAGTGCGTCTTTTCCACTGTGTTTTGCCGGTTGTTGCAATCAGAAAATCATCAACATACTGCAAAAATGCAGTCCCCGGGAACAATTCTAAGGAAGATAATGAATCATGTAGTGCACGGTGTTGAAATTAAAAGCAAACCAAAATTGACAGTCAGGGTGTACATGGACACTGAAAAATGCATTGGCCAATTCAATCACAGAGAACCACGTGACATCGGACGGAATTTGTGATAGGATGGTATATGGATTTGGAACTAAGGGTGCACGGGCCTATACTGCAGCACTGACTGCTTGCAAAAAAATAAAAAAATACATCCATTTGGTGGGTTGACCCCTGTCCCTGATTTTTGTCTGGACTGGAGAATCTGGACACAGAACAATAACTCTGCCTTCCTCAATGCTTCAAAAACTGGTCTAATACCATCAATTCTTGTTAAGTGGGTATTGTGGTTGACAAGGCCTGTATGCGGATTTAGGAATTATTATGATTATTATTATCAACAAACGGAGGACTATTCTTTATCAACCTAACATCATTTTTATCTTTTGCCCACAAGTGATCTGGAAGATTTGACAGAGCTGGGTCTTTATCCAAACTGGCCATTGTGTATGGTGGCTCAAAAAATATTCATTAATGTGCTCTGCGCTCTCACAAGGGATGGCAAAAGCCTGAACTTTGTCGCTGTATTAAACAGCATGGCCACAGACAGGAACCCAATCTTCTGCCTGTGTGCAAACAAGAATGAATGAACCCACGTCCTGCCAACAACAGAAAAAAATGTATTTGCTGTTCTGTAAACAGCACTGAAACCCCAGCAGTGTGTCCATTCCAAAGCAATTTATCTAATTGAATGGTCTGTTCTGGGGGCACTCTCCCACTGTCCCATTAAAACCCAGTCAGAATCAGCAGCAACGCAAGCTGTACAATGCAAATGATCTGAAGACATAAAATCACTGCCACCTGGTCTCACTCTATCCCTAGCAGCAGAGATAAGAGCGCAGGCAATGTCTGTATCTGTGAGCCGCCACTCATTATAAAACAAGAAGCTGCTTGTTGGAACTGGAAACAACTCCCCTTGGAAGTATCAATAACATCCCCTTTTCAAAACAATTCAGTTGTAAACCCAAAAGACACATAAAATCCCAGCCTAATAAATTTAAGATGATGAAAATGATGAAATTAGAAATTGATGTTCAAAAGCATGCTGGCCTAACTCACATTTGAGAGGGACAGAGAACAGCTCAAACAGAGATATTCCCCCCGCTCCCGTGGACATAATGGTTCTCCCACTTAAGGCAGCGAAGGAAATAAAGATCTTTTCTTTTTTTTTTTTCAGAGATTACGGCTCCAGAGTCAACTAAAAATGTAAATTTTTTGCCCCTCAATTGTCAGTGTTAACTTTGGCATTTTCTTAAACCCATCAACTTGATACAGTGTGTAAGCTGTTGTGTGTGTACACTGTGTATTTGTGGGTGTCAGTGTGTAGCAGTGTGTAGCCGTGTAGCTGTACAAGTTTGTGACTGTAAATGTGAATTAGAATCATACAACCTGATCGCCACTGCTTGGGAGAAATCCCCTTCCCCCGCCTCCTTCTGCCAGAGGATTCTAATTCTCAATCACCCCAAATATTTAAATTAGGATACTTGTAGAAATTAAGCAGAAATTAGGGGGAAAAGAAAAGGCGCACACTGACCGTTAAAGCGTTTCCAGCACTTTGAGAACTTATATTCTAGTTCGTGGAGTCCATCGGCAGAGGTCCCAGTGACTCCATGCCAAGCCCCTCTTCTATGCAATTGGAGGTTTGGGGTCGGGTATAAAATTTTAATCCCGAGATGATCAGTCCTACCTGGGTCGACCGCTCGTGGACTCCTGGCTGGCTGGCCAATTGTTGTGGAAAATTTTTACCCAAGGAACAAGCCAGAGGCACTGTTAGTGTAAAAAAGTTTTAATAATCACTGCTGTGAGGATTCCTCTCACACTCTACTGAGAGTATAAGAGGAAGCCCCGAATGCAAAAGATATCAGAGGTTTTATACACATTTTGGGCTGCAGGCCCTCCTCATCTCCATCTTAAAGTTCCCGTAAATGTTAAAGTTGCATTGTCTAAGTCCCTGCCTGGCTCTTCTCCCATATGTGTTTACGTCCTTCACACATGCATATATCATATCTAGGACATTTTGTCCTGTTTGTTTCTCTGCCTGACACCAAGAAACAACAACACATTATTGAACATCATATACTTATAAAGGTTAGAACAAATTTTACCTCCACAGGCTGGAGTGATTTGTGACAGACGGGTACCAGCTAGAGTAAAGGTGTTTACAGGACAGTAATAAGACCAGCTATGGAGGTTGGAGACGGTGGCACTGACGAAAAGACAGGAGGTGGAGCTGGAGCTGTCAGAGTTAATGATGCTGAGTTTTCGTTGGGTGTGATGAGGATGGACAAGATTAGAAATGTGTATATTAAAGGGACAGCTCAGGTTAGACGTTGTGGGGAAAAGTTAGAGAAGCAAGGTTGCGTTGGTTTGGACATGTCCAGAGGAGAGACGAGGATTATATTGGAAGGAGGATGCTGAAGATGGAGCTGCCAGGAAAGAGGAAAAGAGGAAGACCAAAGAGGAGATTTATGGACGTTTACCGAGTGAGGTTTATGGAGAGAGAGGAGATGCAGAGGGTTGGTTTGAAGGAGGAAGATGCAGGGGACAGAAAGAAATGGAGATGGTTGATCCGCTGTGGCGACGGGAGCAGCCGAAAGAAAGAGAAGATTTTATGGTGCTCTCGAAGTGATAACCGGTTAAACTGAGTCTGCAATTTCATTTTCATCATGTGTTCATCATTATGAACTCTAAATTACACGTTTTTCAACATTCTCTTTCTATGCTGTAAACTTTCTGCTTGAATCCAGTATGCTACAAAAAAGTGTTTCCAGTGCATGGAGTATGCACAGAGGCTTTTAAACCAAGTATACATGTTTTCAGTTTTTTTTTTTTCTGGTGCTCCTGACGTGATAACATGACGTCATAACACTGATTCTGTAATTGCATTTCTACAACGTGTTCATCATTGTAAACACTTAATAAAGCACGATTTTTAACATGCTTGGAGCTAATATGCCATAATAGAGCATTTCCAGCACTTTGAGAAAGCACAGAATCTTTTAAACCAAGTATACGTGTTGGAAAGTACTTGGAAAGTAAAGAAGGAGAAACGGACCTATTTTGATAGGCTAGACAGAGAGACAGAGCTGGGAAAGATGTGCAGCAGGTCAGGATTGGCATGGAAACGAGGTATGTGAGAATAGTTCAGGATATGTATGAGGGCAGTGTGACAGTAGTGAGATCTACAGTAGGAGTGATGGATGTATTTAAGGTAGAGATTGGATTACATCAAGGAGCAGCACTGAGCCCATTCTTGTTTGCAACCTGCAACAGGTTGATGGATGAGTTTAGATAGGAGTCTCTTTGGACTATGATGTTTGCAGAACATGATATCGTGATCTGTTGTGAAAGTAGGGAGCAACTTTAAGAGAACCTAGAGAGATGGAGATCTGCTCTAGAGAGGAGAGGAATGAAAGTGAGTAGGGCAAAGACAGAATACTTGAGTATGAATGAAAGGGAGGAAAGTGGAGTGGTCAGGATGGGAGGGAGTAGAGGTGACAAAGGTGGAGGAGTTGAAATACTTGGGATCACCAGTTCACCATGTTGTGACATGTCCAGAGGAGAGACGAGAGAGGAGGATGTTGTCAAATGGAGCTGCCATGAAAGAGGAAAAGAGGAAGACCAAAGAGGAGGTGGTGTGGTGACCAGGTGAGAGAGGAGATGCAGGTGGTTGGTTTGAAGGAGGAAGATGCAGAGGACAGGAAGAAATGGAGACAGTTGATGGGCTGTGGCGATCACTGTGGAGTCACTATGCTACAATAGAGCATTTCCAGTGCCTGGAGAAAGCACAGAGGCTTTTAAACCAAGTATCCTGATTGTTCAATCGTCTTCTTGGCACTAGTATGCTACAAAAAAGCATTTCCAGCGCATGGGGTACGCAAAAAGGCTTTTAAACCAAGTATACTTGTTTTTATTTTCCTACCGACGTGATAACCTGTTAAAATTGCATTCCAGCAGGTGTTCATCATTGTAAACACTAAGAAAAGCATGATTTTTAACATTTTCTGTTGCAATAAACTTGCTGCTTGGAGCCAGTATGCTACAATACAGCGTTTCCAGTGCTTAGAGCACGCAGAGAGCCTTTTAAACCAAGTATACATGTATTTCAATTGTTTTCATTTTCTGTCACTGCCGATGTGAAAGCCTGTTAAACTGAGTCTGTAATTGCATTTCCAGCATGGGTTCATCATTAAAAACTCTAAATAACACGTTTTTCAACATTCTCTTTGTATGCTTTAAACTTGCTGCTTGGAGCCACGGGGCTAACAAAAGAACATTGCTTTATGCCTCTCAGTCGATGCCACCTCAACATTTCCTCTTTCGAATTCCATGCTGTTACTGTAACCTATCCTATTAAGCTTCACATCATTGTCCTCTACCGTCCCCCAGGCTTACTTGGCAACCTCATCGATGAGCTAGATGTCCTCCTAAGTTCGTTCCCGGACGAGAACTCTCCAATGATCCTTCTTGGAGACTTCAACCTACCAGGAGATAAGATCCATACCAGCGGGCTTATGCAGCTTCTTTCATCCTTTGACCTGTCCCTCAACAATTCTCCTCCTACCCACAAAGCCGGCAACACTCTTGATCTAATATTCACCAGATCGCTCCCTGTGGGCAATATTCTGTCTACACCTCTACATGTATCTGATCACCATCTCTTATCTTTCAGGTTTCTTGCCAGCATGTTGCCCTGTCAACTAGAGACTCCAGGACATGCCCGGCGGAATCTCACCACTCTGTCACTGTCCTCTCTTTGCTCCACAGTTCTCTCCCACCTATCTCCTCCTGCTACAACTACCCCGACTGTTTCTACTCTCGAACTCCGTACCAATGAACTCCTCTCCTCCCTCAGCCATTCAATTGACCAGCTCTGTCCTTTAATTAACAGAACAAGACGTGCCTCTCCACGGGCCCCGTGGCTGACCGAAGTTCTGCGCAACAACCGTAGAGAACTGCGATCAGCTGAAAGGAAGTGGAGGAAATCTCGGCGTTCTGAGGATCTTGTTTCATTTCACTCTCTCCTCTCCATATTTGCTACAGATCTAGCCTCTGCCAAGTCGGTGTTCTTCAAGGCCAAGTTTGAAGAATCCTCAACTAATCCTCGTAAACTTTTTGCCACCTTCTCTTCTCTTCTAAAACCGCCTCGTCCTCCTGTTGTCTCATCTCTCTCCCCAGATGACTTTGCTTCATTTTTTGACGAGAAAACTGAGGCAGTCAGAAGATCCTTCCACTCAACGGTCAATTCTCCTATCCAGCCCCAAGCGTCCTGTGACCACCAATTCCTTGCCCTCTCGCCGCTCTCCACGGAAGAGTTACTGCTACTCTTGAAGTCCAGCAATCCCACCACCTCGCCCCTTGATCCGATTCCATCATCCATATTCCTGGAGTTGGCTTCAGATCTTCTTCCATACATTTCTCAGATTATCAATGGATCTCTTGAGACCGGCCATGTTCCATCTGCGTTCAAGTCTGCCATCGTCACTCCAATCCTGAAGAAACCATCTCTGGATTGCACGGAATTGAACAACTACAGATCCCTTCTCCCCTTTCTCTCCAAAGTCTTAGAGCGAGCAGTCTATAACCAACTCAATGTCTTCCTGGCTCAAAATGGTCTCCAGGATCCCTACCAGTCTGGATTTAAAACATCGCACTCAACTGAAACAGCTCTTCTGGCTGTCACTCACGAACTTCATGCTGCAAGATCGAACAACCTGTCCTCCGTCTTGATTCTCCTTGATCTCTCGGCGGCCTTTGACACAGTGGATCACCAGCTCCTCCTGACCACTCTCTCCAACCTGGAGATTGCTGGCACTTCCTGGCAGTGGTTCTCCTCATACCTACAGGATCGTCAGTACCAAGTTTCATGGCAGGGCCATCGGTCCACTCCACGAAATTTGACAACTGGCGTTCCCCAAGGATCTGTCCTTGGTCCCCTTCTATTTTCTCTATATACCAGCTCTCTGGGGAAGGTCATACTCTCTCATGGCTTCTCCTATCATTCTTATGCAGATGACACTCAACTCATCCTCTCCTTTCCCTCCCACGATCAACAGGTCTCTACCCGTATCTCTAACTGCCTGGCTGATGTCTCCGCATGGATGACAGCTCACCACCTCAAGCTCAACCCTGACAAGACTGAGCTTCTCTACTTCGAAGGCCATCAAACTCCGCGTCATGACCTTCTCATCTCCTTTGAGGGATCACTTCTCGTCCCATCTCGATCGGCTAGGAACCTCGGTGTCACTTTCGACAACGAGCTCTCCTTCTCCTCCCACGTCCTTAATCTCTCTAGGTCCTGCCGGCACCTTCTTTTCAACATTAGAAGAATCCGTCCTTTCCTCAACACCCAGGCAACCCAACTGCTGGTCCAGTCCCTGGTCATCTCGAAGCTGGACTACTGCAACTCTCTTCTGGCAGGTCTTCCACTGAAGGCAACAAGACCCCTGCAATTGATTCAAAACGCTGCCGCTAGACTTGTCTACAACCATCCCAAGTTCTCTTCATCCACTCCTCTGCTGCGGGACCTGCACTGGCTCCCAGTGGCTGCTCGTATCAGGTTTAAAACTCTAACTCTCGCTTACAAGGCTACTAACAGCCTTGCACCATCTTATCTGTCTACTCTAATTAAACATTGTGTCTCTTCTCGTCCCCTCAGACCATCAAGCACTGCTCGGCTTGAACCTCCACCGTTGAAAAACAGAGGAAGACACGCATCAAGACTCTTCTCTTCACGCGGCTGCCCTGGCTTGCGGCTGACACACCAGGACCGGAATGGGTACCACTCTTCTGCCCTGATTCAGGGCTCTCCTGATTGCTTCCACAGTGTTCTTCTCCTCCGGTTGACAGCTCATCATCATCACTAGTGTCGTCTGGCTCTGTTTTTGGTAACAAGTTCCTGGGAACTCGAGTATAGTGGTTAAGGTGATACCAAGTAGTACTATTTTCCACTTTTATTGCTGCGGGTGTCACGCTTACCACCTTGTGAGGACCAGTTCGCCTTGGTTCATTCCACTTCTGTAACAGTCCTGCACCAGTAGAGGGCGCCCTGCTCTGATTGTGCACACCTGAGCTTGGGTGCCAGGTGTGCTTCATCGGGGCCTGGGGTTATAAGCCCCAGTGAATCGGAGCAGGGCGCTAGTCATCCTGTGTGCGCCCTGTGAATTTACTTGGGTTATGTTTCACATTTGTTATTTTGGTTACTATGTTTAGTTCTGTGCACGTTATCCGTCATTAAAGTCCAGTACGAAGCTCGGCTCTGCGTTGGCGTCCACTCTTCAACACCGCCCCGTGACAGAATGACCAGCCGCTGCAAATGGACGTCGCGAGCCGAGAGCTCCGTGGGGATGTCCGCGGAGGACCACCGGACCTTCCGGGTGCTGGAGGCTGGGGGGATTGCGGTTGAGCCGTGTCCGCTCCCCTTCCAGGATTGGCCGACGATGTGCCTGTTCCAGCTCCAGCAGGAGGGCGTGGCTGCGGAGCCGGCTCCCGCGTAGCCCCTGGGAAAGCGGGGCTGCGATGCCGGCTCACTTGTCAGCACAAGGTGGGACCCCAGGGACATCCGCCATCACCGCGGAGGCGGCGGGGCTTCGAGGGATGAGGTCCAAGTCCGCAAGAGGAGGTGGGGCTTCGAGGGATGGGGTCCAAGTCCGCGGGGTTTCGAGAGGCTGCGTCCAATCCAGACCACCAGAGGAGGCGGGGTTTCGAGGGGCTGCGTCCAATCCAGACCACCGGAGGAGGCGGGGTTTCGAGGGGCCGCAGCCAAACCCGCCTGAGGACCGCGGTGAGAGCGGAGCGTTCGACTGGACTTTGTTTGGACTTTTTGTTGAACGTTTGCTGCCCCTCTCCTTTCGGGGGATCCTGCTTCGGATGAAGCAGGGTCTGGCGCCCCGGAGTAGGCGCCTTTGGGGAGGGGTACTGTAACGGTCCTGCACCAGTAGAGGGCGGCATGCTCTGATTGTGCACACCTGAGCTTGGGTGCCAGGTGTGCTTCATCGGGGACTGGGGTTATAAGCCCCAGTGAATCGGAGCAGGGTGCTGGTCAGCCTGTGTGCGCACTGTGAATTTAATTGGGTTATGTTTTACATTTGTTATTTTGGTTACTATGTTTAGTTCTGTGCATGTTATGCGTCATTAAAGTCCAGTACGAAGCTCGGCTCTGCGTTGGCGTCCACTCCTCAACACCGCCCCGTGACAACTTCCTCCTGAAAACTCTTACGTATACCTGGTCCCCTGGCCTTAATGGGTTTGTGGATTCCTCCTCCGGTTCCGGAGCACGCCTCAGCTCCTGTTGATAAATAGCTTTATGTATAGCAGTTAATTGTCTCATATAGGCTTTCAGCTTTGCTTCCAATTGTTCCAAGGGAGGTCCCTGATAGGGCTCCCTCAGATGGGGTACAGGCATGTGTCTACCAGTAAGCATCTGATGTGGAGTCAGATGAGTGGTTCTATTGGCTTGCATTCGGTAATGCATCAGGGCTAAAGGGATAGCATCCATCCAATGGAATCCAGTTTCTGCACAGATTTTACTTACCTTTGTTTTTAGAGTTCCATTAACTCTTTCTACCATCCTCTGAGACTGGGGGTGGTAAACACAGCCCAGTCGTTGTTTGATTCTCAATTGTTGCAATACCTTTTTAACAATCTGTTGGATAAAAGCTGATCCATTATCTGAACTTATTTGTGAAGGAATTCCAAATCTTGGGATTACCTCTCTCGTCAAAAACTTGATAACAGTTCCAGCACCTTGATCTTTGGATGGGGTTGCTTCCACCCACCTGCTGAATCTGTCAATGACCACAAGCATGTACCTGTATCCTCTCACCCTTTTAATCATGTCCACATAATCAATCACCAGATGTTGAAATAGTCCGGTAGGTACCGGTATATGCCCAGCCGGGGTAGTGATTCCCTTTCGCACATTATTTTGAGCACAAACATCGCATCGGCTCAGCAATTCATCAATCGTTGCCTGTAAATATGGAGACCAAAACCCTTGTTTCTTTATTTTTCTTACCACTTCTCCTCTTGCGCAATGATCCAACCCATGTGCATTAGTGATTAGTATTGTTAGTAATGTGTTAGGTGCAATCAACAACCCTTCATGATTTCTCCATAACCCTTTTTCATCTTGTTTATCTCCTCTGTTACTCCACATAGTTCTTTCACACAATGTTGCTTGTTTCTGTATCTCCACCAAGTCATCCAGTGTGGTTATTGGTTTGATAGCTACCATTGGTGCCATCACCGGATCCTCACACTTAGAGACCTTTCTAGCAACCTCATCAGCCAAATTATTCCCCTTTAGCACATAGTCATTTCCTTTTTTATGTGCCTGACATTTAACTATTGCCAGTCTTCTTGGCAGCATCATAGCACTCATCAACTCCAGTATTTCCTGCAAATGTTGTATTGGGCTACCATCAGTCTTCTTAAGACCTCGCTGTTTCCATACTGCCCCAAACAAATGTGTAACTCCATGAGCATACGCTGATGTAACGGTGGTGTGGTACCAGAGGGACGTCAGGTCCGAGCCAGGGGTTCAGAACAGAAGTTTATTAAACAAAGGAGAAAACACAAACAAACAAGAACTCAGACTGCAGTTACTACTCAGGTGACTGACTGACTGACTGACTGACTGACTGACTGACTGACTGACTGACAAAAACCACCATTACGTGTAGGCATAGCCTATCTAATGAGCCGCGCTCTGTTCTGACTCATCGGGGCTTAAATAGTCAGCCCCAATGATGCACACCTGCCCGCAGGGGCTCAGGTGTGCTTAGTCAGAACAGAGCGCCCTCTAGCGTACCCTAAACACCTCGTGTGACAAACACCCTGAATGTGACCGAGAGCGCCCTCTAGCGTGCCCAAAACACAACACACGTGACAGAGAGTGCCCTCTAGCGTGCCCAAACCCTAACACACGTGACAGAACCCCCCCCCCCCAAGGGCGCGGCTCCCGAAGCGCCCGAACGCAGCCGAACCTCAGGGGGAAGGCAAAAACCAACAACACAAGTCCCTAGTCGGGACACATGGTCAGGTCCATACAAAAACAAAAAAAAACAAAGGGCCTCCGACCAGTCATGTCGGGCAGCTGGTGGTGGTGAGGGGAATCCCAGCAGTTCCGTCCATCCCTTGGACCGGTGCCTGCACTGGGTTCTGAAGTCCTTGGGGGCCTCGCCTGACCCCGCGGAAAGCCTGGACTTGACTGGACCTGAGAGGGAGCCATACACAGACGTTACAGGGTTTACATAGGAAGTCCCTCTCCCTGTTTCGGTCTTACTTCCCGGCCGCTTGGGGCCCGGCGACGCCGCCTCCCAGCTTCTGGTTTCACTCTGACGGGTTCTGTTGGACTCACTCCATAAGTCGCCTTGTTCCGAGTCTGCTGAACTCAGAGGATGAACGAGAGGTTGGGAGCCATCATGCAGCGGTTCGACCTCTGGAATCTCTCCCGGCCTCTCCATCAGACTGTTCTTCAGCTGCTCGGCTCTGGTGCCACCCACCAGGGTCCCAGCATGAACTGGCTTCTGTGGAGTGAGTCGGGATTCGAGGGTCGCCAATCTCGCTTCCATACCACTAACCTGCTTCTCCAGCCCGCTGAGCTTACCGGCCTCACTTTGGGCCTCTCTCAGTTCCGCCTGCAATGTTGTGGTCCTGCACCCTTCTCAGCTCTGCTGTGGTCTGACTCAGTTGCTCCTCCAAAGCGGCTAGTTGAGCCTCCAGCTTCTCCTGACTGGTTGGAATCACAACTCTCCTCGTTGTCTGGCATACAGTTGGGTTTCTCTGTTCCGGTGTTCTCCTCAGTACCTCTCTTTGGAACACCATCACAGCATGTATCTTAACGCTAGAGACCTCTCTGACTTGGCTGCTCCTTCCATGATGCTCACCTTCTCTTTGAACCGATGTCTCCTTCTTCCTGTCCCTCGAGACCGCGGCGTTCACCTGTGGCATGAAGGCTCCTTCGGTCAGCTGCTGGTAGCATCCTGTAAGCAACTCCTCCTGTTCTGCAAACTGGACCTTTCTGCGGCTGATCTGCTCACCTCTGAGGTGGGACTGGATGGTCCTCGCCACTTTGCGCCACACGGCTCGATCTCTCACCGGCTCCTCTCTGACTGACTTCTGCAAGCCCCTCGCAGCATGTTGACACCTCTGTCGAAGTCGAAGTCCCGGTCTCCGCCTTCCGAACCGCCTCTGACGACCACTCGTTGCCCAGCGCGGCCTCCTGAAGACAGATCCCCGCTGGTGCACTCTCCCAGCAGCCTGAACAATGACAGCAGCTTGGTTCATAGCGTTCATGTTTCTCCGCACTAAATAACCTCTAAAGGTGGCCTGGATGCGTATCGCTGACTTTTTCAACACCAGGAATCGCTCATGTTCACTTTTGCCCCTGATGTAGGACCTATAATATTTTTGGATGAAGATGACTGACCTCCTTATGGCCTGGTACTTTGTTACCTCCCTGTGTCTTCTGAACGCAGCCTGAATCAGGGAAGCGGCCTGATGGTGCAGGATCACAGCCCTTCTGACCCTCTGACCTCTGAAGCAGGCTTGCAGGAGCATTGCAGCGGAGCACAATGTCAAAAACTCCTTTCTTTGTTTTCTGGCTTCACGTGTGGAACGATACCTCAGCTGGATTGCAACAACAGTCTGTTTGATGTATGAGTATCGTGCCCGAGCACAGTGAGCCCTGTAAGCCCTTTGTAAAACCGTGGCAGCCTGGTGCTTCAGTTTCAGAGTCTGTCTGGTCTTCATCCCTCGGAATGCAGCTTGTAGAACAACAACAGCCCCTTTTTTCTCCTGCAAAGACTTCATTTCTTGCCTCATACTCTTACTAGCTCTATAATATCGCTGAACCGTCTTGGCTGCCCACAGTAGCCTCAGGTAGTACTTTCTGTTTATGTGTTTCCTCACCTGTGCCTGAATGGTTCCAGCAGCCTCATGTTCAATTCTCTTTTGCACCCGAGCTTTCCTTTTAAACTTGCCACTAACCTGGAGCTGCTCCTTCTCTGCTTTCTGTGTAGCAGATGGCTTCATGGAGCTGGTTTTGGGGGTCGACTTCTTGATGCCGCTTTCCTTGTTGCGAAGGGCTTCCTTGGTCGACTTCCCCGGTTGCGCGATGCAGGAAGTGGTCTCCACCCTCCTCCTGCTCTCTGCGTCCGGAACTGCCTTCTTTGCCATTGCCTCGCTTCTCTTGTTGCGGGTGGCCTTCTTTGCATTCCTCTTGGTGGGCGCCGTGCTGTCGCTGTGAACACGGAAAGACGCGTTTGCTACCAACCTCTCGTGGTGATTCGCGTTGGCCGTGTTCCCGCTATCAGCTGCGCGCGGCGCGTTCTCCGCTGGCGGACTGTGGTTGCTGGCGCGCTGCGGCTCGGGGGACGCCGTGCTGTCGCGGTGCGGCGCGCTGAGCTTCGTGCTGTCGCGGTGCGGCGCGCTGAGCTTCGTGCTGTCGCTGTGGACACGGAAAGGCGCGTTTGCTACCAACCTCTTGTGGTGATTTGCGCTGGCCGTGTTCCCGCTATCAGCTGCACGCGACGCCTTTTCCGCTGGCGGATCGAGGTTACTGGCGCGCTGCAGCGCGGTGGGCACGATGCAGTCACGTTGCGACGCGGGGGGCGTCGTGCAGGCGCGGTGCGACGCGGGGGGCGCCGTGCTGCTGTCGCTGTGAACACGGAAAGGTGCGTTAGCTACCAACCTCTTGTGGTGACTCGCGTTGGCTGTGTTCTCTTTTTCAGCCTTGCGCGGCGTGTTCTCCGCTGGCGGATCGTGGTTGCTGGCGCGCGGCGCTCTCGACGGTGAGTCACTGTGTTGAACTGCGAGCGGTGCAGTTGCCTTCGTGCTTCTGCGTTGAGCCGCTTGCGACACGGTAGACGCCGTGCCTCCGCGTTGAGCTGCTTGCAACACGGTAGACGCCGTGCTTCCGCGTTGAGCCGCTTGCGACACGGTAGACGCCGTGCTTCCTCGTTGAGCTGCTTGCGACACGGTAGACGCCGTGCCTCCGCGTTGAGTAACGCCAGCCGTCAACGAAGCCCCGCCTTCCATGTCGCGTGCGGAAGAGAGCACGCGGTCCAGCGCGTTGAGATAGCGCTGTGTCCCTTTAGCCATGGAGCTCAGCATCCGGAGACAAAGCGCGAACCGATCCATGCGAAGCTCGGGATCTAGGATGATATCAAGTGGGAGCAGCGACGTCGCATTCCTCAGACGGCGCTCCAGCTCCCTTGCCGTGGCCGCCGGTGTCCGTCGCACCCACTCCTCACCGTCCAGCTGTTCGCGGAGGTCTGGAAAAGTCGCCCCTGTCTCCCAGGACTTTATCAGCTGCAGCGACTGCTCCACAGCATTGGCTGTCGCCCACAACACGCACTCCATATCGCCATCGTGGCTCGCGACGTCCAGGTACTGGCGGCTCATTCTGTAATGGTGGTGTGGTACCAGAGGGACGTCAGGTCCGAGCCAGGGGTTCAGAACAGAAGTTTATTAAACAAAGGAGAAAACACAAACAAACAAGAACTCAGACTGCAGTTACTACTCAGGTGACTGACTGACTGACTGACTGACTGACTGACTGACTGACTGACTGACAAAAACCACCATTACGTGTAGGCATAGCCTATCTAATGAGCCGCGCTCTGTTCTGACTCATCGGGGCTTAAATAGTCAGCCCCAATGATGCACACCTGCCCGCAGGGGCTCAGGTGTGCTTAGTCAGAACAGAGCGCCCTCTAGCGTACCCTAAACACCTCGTGTGACAAACACCCTGAATGTGACCGAGAGCGCCCTCTAGCGTGCCCAAAACACAACACACGTGACAGAGAGCGCCCTCTAGCGTGCCCAAACCCTAACACACGTGACAGCTGAGTCAGTAAAAACATTAACACTCTTTCCCTTTGCCAATCTGCATGCCTCGATTACTGCCTTCAACTCTGCTAGTTGGGCAGAACATGGCTGAGGACAATTTTCGGCCTTTACTACCTCAAAAACATCTCCGTTTCCCTTCCTCACCACAGCATATCCCGCATGGTTCCCCAAGTGATCCCTAAAACCGGATCCATCAACAAAATAAGTCACTTCTGCTTCCGGAATTGGTGTAGACTCTAAATCAGGTCTTAACTTAGAGAACGCCAATGAACTAGCTATGCAATCATGTGGTTTTCCTTCAGACTGGAAAGGTAATAATTCTGCTGGATTAACTGTATTACATCTCCTAAGAGTCACATCTGGAAATGTAAGCAAGAAAGAATACTGTAAACTCTTTGCTTGTGTTAAAACAAACCTGCTATTCTCGATCAGCTCTATGATTTTGTGATGGGAATAGATGACCACTGGAAACCCCATCGTCAGAACTGAAGCTTTCTAGTAAGCATAATGTACTGCTGCTAAACCCTGATAGCATGGTGGCCATCCCTGAGCCACTCCATCTAGTTTAGTGCTATAATAAGCTATTGGCTGTTTCTTTCGTCCACTACATGTCTCCTGCATCAACACTGCTGAAGCAAATCCATCACAGCGATTAGCAACAAACAAACAAAAAGGGGCCTTACCTATTCCCTCCAGCTGTGAAGGGGCTATTGCTTTCGTTCCATGTGCCACCAGTCATCCCAGGTACTCTACCTGTGGTTGGCAATATTGTAACTTTGCTTGTGACACCTTATGTCCCCCCTCAGCTAATTTTCTGAGAACTTTAACAGAGTCTTCATGACATTGTTCTACTGTCGGAGAACACAAGATTACATCATCAACATACTATAGCATTGTGCTGTTTAAATCCAGTTCCTCTAGATCCTGTCTCAGAACTTGATTAAATATATGAGGGCAATGTTTGAATCCCCGTGGTAACCTTGTATAGCTGTACTGCTTCCCCCTGTACGTGAATGCAAATAGATACCGCAACTCTTCCCGCTATTGGAATACTAAAAAATGCAGAACACAAATCTATTACCGTAAAGTACTTGGCATCTGGTGGAATGTTCATAAGTAATGTGTGTGGATTGGGCACTTCCGCTTGCCAGTCTTCCACCGCTGCATTTACTGCTCTTAGATTGTGCACCAATCGCCACTTAGTTTTATCTACCTTTTGTACTGGGAGTATAGGGGTGTTACATGGGCTTCTCATCTCTATTAGTACTCCTGCTTCTACCAGCCCTAGTATAGTTCTCTCTATTCCCTGCTCAGCTTCTGGTTTTATTAGATACTGAGCTCTCCTAGGCAGTTGTGTTCTAGGTTTCAATCTGATCTGAACTGGTGAAGCTGATTTTACCTGTCCCACATCTGCCTCATGTCGCGAACACAGTTCTTCAGGGACTTGCTTAATCATTTGTTTCTTCAGGGAATCTTCTTCTTCTTTCAGTTGTGCACTCATTTGCTTCCAGACATCATCATTTTCAGATCTAGGGATTGCTACTGCCTGTGGTGTTGCTGTCACTTCCAATTCACACAACACTTTGATCATTGAATTATCTTCAGCACATAGTATCAATGGATTTTGTGTCTTCTCCCACTTCAGTTCTTCTGCTCTTTTAACCATTGTTCCCAACTCCTTTGACTCAAATCCTTCATTTATTAGTAGTGTCACATGAGGTCTTGCTCCTTCAACATCATACCACTCATTGATGAACTCATTATCTTCCACGTGAAGAGCCGTTCCTTCTGTCCCTACCACCACACTTCTAATTTTAAGGTTAACTTTTGTTCCTGCAGTCTTTCTAAGCCATTCTTCCTCCAGCATCTCATCCTGGCCTTTATCATAAATCATAGTACAGTGATATTCTAATCTGGGGTCCCTTGCTTTTGGTATCTTTGATAGCTTCCCTTCCTAATGTCACATTCATCTGAGCACTAACTGCATGTCATCCACATAAACTCCATCAGGTGTATACCAAATCTAGAATCCCAACTGGCACAAAGCGTTTCTCCCTAATAAATTTACGGGAGTTTGCTCTGAAACTAAGATTGGTATATTGATTGTTTTGCCCTGCACTGTTACTTTAACTGGAGCTGTTACTGGTATTAGCTGCACTTGTCCCGAGAATCCTACGGTCTTTACGAATTTTCCTGACCTGGGGAGGTTAATGGCATAATTAGAATTAAGGCATGTATAACAAGCTCCTGTATCTATCATCATGGGTATTGTTTTGCCATTTACCTGAACCTGCAGCGTTGATTCCCCATCAGCTCCCTTGCTAGTCAATAAGAGTTGACCCTCCCCTGTAGGACCCTCTGGGCCTCCCTAGCACCCATTTTTCCCACCCCAGTAATTCACTGGACCGGAGTTTTGTGTCAGTTCAGTCCAGGCAGGGTTCTGCTTCCCTCCTGTCCACGGATGCCCTGAATTTGGGTTTTGCTGTGATTGTTCTTGACCCACAATTTGGGGAGCCTGCCAACCCGCACCTCCCTGCACTCCAGGTCCCTTCCATGGGTTTACTGAACATTTCCTTCGGATGTGTCCTGGTTGTCCACATCCCCAACACACTCCAAGTGGACCTTGTGGCTGCCGCTGCTGTTGTCTGCTGAATTTCGGCTGGCTTGGTCCACTTCCGCCGGGCTGTGCGTACACATTGATGACTGGAACTGAGGGAGTTGTGGGCTGCTGTGGTTGTTGAACTCCATCCAGTTGCTGTCTCACTGGTGATACAGGATTTGGAGTCACTGGCATTTGTGATGCCTGCAACATCTTTTCTTCCACGACTGCAGCTCCCCTTGGAGCTTTTTTTCCCCTTGGATAGACTTCCCTCATTGCGTTCCACAGTCTGTTATGGTATGGATTGAATTCCACACCATCACTGGTCGCATCCACAGCTTGATGCCCCATGCCTGCTTTTGTCATGATGTCTTCCATTGCCTTTTGACCAATCATTCGGGCCAATAAGGCTTTTACATCTCCTATAGCAAGGAGACGCCCAAGTAACTTTTCTTCAATGTCCAGTATCCACTTCTGAGCCCCTTCATGCAGATCGGCCAAGCTATTGACCAACCCTTCCAAATCCTGGGTCTGCCATGGTATGTAATGAGCATGTCTTCCCTTAATCAGTATAGGTGCTTGTACCATCCCATATTTTCTCCCCGATCTTAATCTCATATTTGGCTCTGCCTGAATCTCAGTGTCCTCTTCACGTTCTGATATTTCACCTTTATCCCTTCTACTCTGTCTCTTTGGACTTTTCTTTCCATTGCAGTGCACACAATTTCATCCAGATTAGTAATTGATTTGCTTATTCTTTGGATAGAATCATCAAGACTTTGTGTCCAGTTTTTGGGCCTCCCCCTTGGTGCACTCCATCCTACTCTTCTCTCATCTCTATTTCCTTTAGTCAGCTCAGTCCTCATTCTCCTTTTCTCTTCCTGTAACTTCCTTTCCATATCCTTTAATTCCCTCCTTAATTCTCTCTCCTTTCTCATTTGTTTTCTGTACTTCCTGTAACAATCCAACACACCTTCATCATCTCTGTCTTCCCATTCTGTCTGCTCAGTTCTTCCTTCATCACCTCTCAGTGACCGCGCCTCTGACTCCCTTTCTCTCCTTAATGCCTCTTCACTCTCTAATACTACACTTCTCCACTCCTGCTGTAATTTATTAAGATCTGCATATACTGTCTCACTGCTCTGCTGCCTACTCTCTCTCTCTTGTCGTTGTCAGGGCGACAGGACTGTTTTGGTATTATCTTTATGGTTTATACCTTTTTGAAAGCAGTTTTTAAGCAGTAGGGCCCCTCCCTTTTGTGGAGGGTCGGTGGGTTTTTGGATGTTCTCTCAGCATCCTCTGAGATTCTCTTCTCATCCTCCAAGGCTGCTTCTTGTTCATCTTCTGGTTCTGGATCCTTTTTGTCATCTGTCACAGTCACTTGTCCAGAAATATCAAACTTCCCTTCAATGACAGGATACTGTCCTACATAAGGTGGAGGGGTACCATACATCTTCAACTTCTTCTCTGTTTCTTCTTTTCTCTCTTTAATCTCCTGTCTTCCGTTAATAACTTTTCGAAGGTTCTCTTCTCCTCTCTTAAACATTTTTAAGATTTCTAATTCATCCTGTTGCTTTGCTTGTCGTTTACTGGATTTGTCCTTTGGTTTGTGGATCAGGATGAGAATTTCCAGAGTCTCACAAAGTGTTACATCATATGTGCCTTCTGCTGGCCATTTAGAGTTTAAACCCTTGGTACGCTTAGCCCACTTTTGATTTATCTTTAGAATTTTATCCTTTATCAAGGGGTTCCTTTCACACATCTTCTCCGCTGGTGTTTTCACCTTACCCTGTCCCTCAAGGGTCTTCACTTTAGTTGTCTTATTCATCCTAATTCTTTGACTCTCTTTGTCCCACTTATTATTATTATTATTACTACAACTAATAGTACTATTATTACTTTTATAGTATATTTTAATTATTGTTATTATTATTATTATTATTTAAACACTTAACCTAATTATTTAATCATTTACCAGTGATGTTTTTTCTTTACAATTGATTCTCCTAAGATCAGCACCTCAGTACAACACTTTCTGTATGCTCAGCCAATCTTTACTAGAGGAATTTCTGGGTGTTGGGCCAATTCCTTGTTCACTGCTTCATAAACTCCCATAGACCCCCACCCTTCTAATGTGTTTATGACAATGTTCCTCTCACTTTCTTCTTCTCTAATTTTGCTCAATTGTTATAGAAAAGAATATACAAATATCACTGCACTCTCTTTTGAGGCCTTCAGTCAAAATTCACACATCACCCATATGCGCGCACACACACACACAGATACACTTCTTCACACACTCCCCTTAACGCCTCTCTCACTGACAACCACACACTCTCACCAGAACTGCAGTTACACACACACACACACACACACAGTAGCTTCTTCTAAAAGTGATCACTCTCTCTCACATTACTTAATTCATACTTTTTTGGCAGCTACAATACATGTGTACACACAAATCTTACTTCTTTCAGTTCTCTATGCACAATCTTTTAAAAACAACAATTAATCACTCAATATTTAATAAAACTGTACAACGCGAACCACAAGTTTGGACGTAAACGTTGCTGTCCGGCCTACTGTGAGGAACATGTACCGCTGACCCCACAAAGCGACTGCCACAGGTTTATCTTCAGACAGAGGCACACATCAACTTCGCATAGGAATACCGTTCCTGCTTCATCCTCAAACAAACAGCAAAGGTCAATACGATCTTTCAACTCCTTGTTCTCGAAACGACTGCCATATATCCTAGCGGCCTATCGACCCACCGTCAACGCCCCCTCAGGAATTTCAGAAGAAAGTCAGATTCGTCAACCCACTTTACTCAGAGTCTGTGTATTCACAGAGAGCTACCAGCCATGGGCCGCACAATACCTGTCCGAGATCTCTCAGGCTTTTACAAGCGCTCCACGTGACCTGTAATATATTACAGGCTTTAAAAGCTGACTGCCCTAACAGGGTCAAGCCAACACTGGTGTGCACACTCAGATTCCACTATTTTACAGTTGGGCCACAGCTCCACCTCTTTGACTTCAGCAAAAAGATCATTTTAGAGTGGATTTCACCCTCTCACTCCACAGTTCCAATTTCTATGAATACTCATTTATCATTCTTTTGTAAACATGAAGTACAGTTCTTTATTGGAGAGGTGCACAGTGGCCCAAGCCCCCCTCTGCGGGTCTGTAACACAGAACCTAAACTAAAAGGTAGCAAAATCTGAAATAATGCTTACCTTTAATGTTCTGTGCCAGATCAGCAGTGGCCCCGAGGAGCAGCGCCGAACCAGGAGCCCGTGCCGCCTCTTTTCAATCCTGCCGACAACGCCAAATTATGTCGTGGAAAATTGAAGTGTGAGCCTAAGTCTGAAACTTTTTCTAAGTCAAAAACCAAACAAAGTCAAAAATCAAGCAAAGTCAGAGAGATGCAGCACAACCAATTTACTGAAGAGTTTCAGCAGGTGTGTTCCAGTGGGAGCAGCTCCAAATGCTTATCCCAACGTTGGACTTTAAATACATTTCAAACCCCTTTAAAATTTGCATAAATCCATCCCATTAATAGTTTTCCACCAATAATATTCAATGCTGTCATGATTGAAACCTCAGTTGCCCTACCTTTGCCCCTTTCCCACCATTAGACTTAGGCCTTCTCACTGTCCACATTCCTGCCTTGTCTACCACCTATATTTCAAGGCATCCACCCATGTGTCCCTATTTTATGAGTGCAGCTGCCTAAGCAGAGCTGTAACTCTTTCCTGCTGGATGTTTCCTGGGGGGTCATGAGATGATGCAAACAAGTAAGAATGAACTAAGTGCAGGGTCAGCTACTTGCTACTTTCTAGGGTCAGATTTAGGTCAACAAATTCTGTGACCTCAGGAATTTGAGGCACTGTGAGACAGGGACAAAAGTAAAGGGATTTTCACTATAACATCACCCCCCCTCTCAAGGGCGCAACACCGGGGGCGCTTCTCCAGTGCCGGAACCTGGAGGGGAGACAAGCTGGAACAAAGAAAACAAACATAGCCCCTTTAATGGGGTACCTGGTCAGGTCCATATTCTCATATTAACAAACAAAAATACAGGGAGTGGGACCCAGACCAGCCACAGTCGGGCTGTTGGCGGCGGAGAGGGGTACCCCAGAGTCTCAGTCCATATCCTTATAACCAAGTCCCTTTGGTATTCATGTTTATTCACATTCTTTTGGTGCCTTTCTGCTGTCTCGTGTTTCCTCTGTCACCCGTCTCACTGACTCCGTATTGGGGCCTCTAGAGGACTCGTCTGATTGGCTGGAGAGCCTTGTCCGGTCATCATCTGAAAAAAAGCTAAATACAGGAGATTCTCTGTGGTTAGAAGGGGAAGAGCTCTTTACCGAGTGTGTGCTCCGCCTCCGGTCTCTGTCCTTCTCACTCTCCATGACTATCGTTTCATCTGAGGTGTGGAATTTTTCGTCTCTTTCGTACAAATGTTGTAGTGTTGCCAACGGGGATGACATTCACACGGGCATTTAGCAAGAGGTTTGGGGGAAGAATAGCCGGCATGAAGACTCTTTTGGGTGCACTGGCTGCAATAAAGGAAAGGTATCCTTCCACGGCAGCAGTAAACGCTGTTGTTCTCCTCTGGCACTGCTGGCTTTTGGGAGGCCTGGGTAACCGTGTGCTTCCATCTCTGAGGGGCATGATAACTTGTGCTTTGCTTTTACTGACCTTACACTTGGCAACCTGGGTTACTCTCTTCTGAGCAGGAGGGGGTTCGACTAAATCCTCTGGTATCTGTGGGACACCACAAAATGTGCCTCCACTGGCACATCAGATTGGGCTGCTGGATTGTCATCACCGGTAGCTTCCACAAAGATTCTGGAGCACGCCTCCTCTGGATCACTCTCTGAAAGGCTAAGGTCAAGGGAATTGAGTACCTCTGAGGAACTAGACTCAATTTCTGTGACTTTACTTACTGAATTCACTAAAACAAGCGAAGAGATCCATGAAAGGCAATCTATTCCAGAGATGATGCCTGAGGTAATAGATGGAAGTGGCTTATGATGAACCAGACTGGGAGTCAATTTCCTTGATGTGGTTCCCTGGTTATGTAACTTTGACTGTGCGGAAGGAACATATACAATGTCAGTTCCAGCAATATGTACGGGTATGTTCTGAACAGGTTCACTGAGAAGTCTTTGTCTAGTTGGCCAATAGGTTTCAGCAGAGGTCAGGGGATTCTGAATAGTCCTAGCCTCTCTCCTTGATACTGGGAATGTGGAGGGGAAATAATCCTGAAACTTAATTTCTTGGTCCTCTCTGTTACGATACAAGCCACCGCATGGGTGGCGGTGGTCTAGTGGTAGGGCACTTGCCTACGGACCTCTGGATCAAGAGGTCCCCGGTTCGAATCCCACCTCTAGCACTACCACCACTGGGTCCCTGAGCAAGACCCTTAACCCTGAGTTTCTCCAGGGGGACTGTCCCTGTAATTAGGACATGTAAGTTGCTCTGGATAAGAGCGTCTGCTAAATGCCGTAAATGTAAATGTAAATGTAAGTTTATATTCTCACCTGAAGTATCTGTGGACAGGATCTCCACCAGAGGCTTTCTCTGCCCGTGTTCCGAATCAGTAATCAATGCGAGTGATTTCAGAAGAGACCTAATTGTTATGGGTACCTCTGCCGACCAATTGGTTGCATGGAACTTCCTTGTTGTTCTCCCCGACTCGCCACTGGGGTCCCATGAGGAATGGTCCAACTCACTGGAAAGCCTTGGCCTGAAAGAGTCTAAAAAAGTGCTAAACATGGAAGAATCTTTCTTGGTCCTGTGACACTCTGCCCTAGGTACCAGTAGGGTGAATCTCACGGAGTCCAGGTTTTCATAAACACAGCGAATACTTTGTTTTTTGTCCATAATCAAACATACAAAACTGTGCATTACCTGCCCTCCTTGACCATACTCTCTGGGTGGGTCTGGCAGCTCAGTGGGTTTACTGGTCTCCCTCCTGGCTTTTTGCAGTTCTGCCTGCAGAGCGGCACTGTTGCCTTGCAACTGCTTCAGCTCCTGCATGAGTCCACTGACTTCTCCTCGAAGCTCACCATTGGCTTGAACTAAAACCTCTCTCTCCCTTTCCATGGTTGCAATGTAACTCTGGCAAAGAGACAAGAGTCCTTTGGTCTCCTCAAGTTGAGAAAGCAGAGTGGTGAGCTTTTCTTCGTGTTTCAGTCTTTCATGGGTAGCTGAGCTGGTTATCTGCAGAACAGAGGTCTTGCTGTTGGTTGAGCCTTGTCAGCAACTCCCTCTGTTGTTTGATCTGATCATCTCATTGGTGAATGTCTGTGAGAAGTACACTGTGCATCATGTTGGCCTGTCTGAGTCTTTCCGACTCAGCCCTTAAGTTCTCCTGGGTACTGTTCAAGCTTTCGGTTAGCCAAACTATCTGTTCACTGAGACCCTTACAGACTTTCTCACGCTCTAGGTACCCAGCCTGCTTTTCCTGAAGTTCCCCATTTACTGTAGCTAGTTCCTCCTGAAGGGAATGTACCTGAAACTGGTTGCTCACCTGTAGCTGGTGATTCATGGACTGAAGAGAGGTGTTTTCATCCTCCAATCTCTTACACTTTGCATCCAAGGCATTCAGATCCTGATTCCATGTACAAATTTCCTGATCCTTGGCGAGGAGCTCAGCCTCCATTTCCTGGAGCTGCTCGACAAAAACATTTTTGGTCTGTCTTTCGGTGCCCAGAATAGACAGCCAGACCTTCTGAGATTCCTGTAGCTCCTGTTCCAATTCCTGAATTCTCGAAGTTATTTCTCTAATCTGGAACGGCTCCTCTGTTGCCCTCTGCCTGGCAGACGGGTTAGTGGAGCTGGGTTTGGGCACCACACAGGGTGCTTGCCTCCTGCTTTTCACACCACAGCCGGCTTTCTTTGCTGTCTTCTTATTTTGTTTCCCAGAGGACGGGTTATCCGTCATTTTCTGGCAGTGTTTCACATAGGGCGGTGTAGCCGCCATTTTTTCGCCGCGATTGGTGCACAATGCTTTCTCCGCTGGCAGACCGCTGTGATTGGTGGAACCCTAGCACCCATTCTGTCCACCCCAGTAATTTACTGGGCCAGAGTTTTGAGTCAATCCAGTCCAGGCAGGGTTCTGATCCCCTCCTGTCCATGGACGTCCTAAATTTGGGTTTTGCTGCAATTGTTCTTGACCCACAATTTGGGGAGCCTGCACCTCACTGCACTCCAGGTCCTTCCCATGGTTTTACAGAACATCACCTTTGGGTGTGTCCTGGTTGTCCACATCCCGAACACACTCCAGGTGGACCTTGAGGCTGTTGCTGCTGTTGTCTGACGAATTTCGGCTTGCTTGGTCCACTTCCGCCAGGCTGTGCGTACACATTGATGATTGGAACTGAGGGAGTTGTGGGCTGCTGTGGTTGTTGAACTCCATCCAGTTGCTGACTCACAGGTGATGCAGGATTTGGAGTCACTGGCATTTGTGATGCCTGCAGAGTCTTTTCCTCCACAACTGCAGCTTGAGTCTTTTCCCCCTTTTTCTTAGCTTTTCCTGTCAGTTCTCCCAGCTGAAGCTGTGCCACCTTTCTCAGCACTTCTCTTTCTTATTCTTTGGTTTTCTTTTCATTTTGTCTGTGTTTATCCACAGTATGTGTCACGTGGGCTAAAATTCATCAAATGTCTTATCAGTCAGTACCGCTACATCTTCCAGTTTGCTTTTGACTTTTTCTGGAAGGCCATCCAGGACCAATGTCCAAAAGACCACTTTCAAGAGGTTGTCTTGATCTGGGTCACTTCCTGCTTCTGCTCTCCACATCTTTTTCATGCAATGAACATAAGCGAAGGGATTTTCAGTTTCTCCTATTGGTTCTACTTTCAGAGTCTTGAGGTCTAATTTTCTTGGATAAACTTCCCTCATTGCGTTCCACAGTCTGTTACAGTATGGACTGAATTCCACACCATCACTGGTTGCATCCACAGCGTGATGCTCCATGCCTGCTTTTGCCATGATTTCTTCCATTCCCTTTTGTCCAATCATTCTGGCCAATAAGGCTTTTACATCTCTTATAGCAAGGAGACACCCAAGTGTCTTTTCTTCAAAATCCAGTATCCACTTCTGGGCCCCTTCATGCAGCTAGCTATTGACCAACCCTTCCAAATCCTGGGTCTGCCATGGTATGTAATGAGCATGTCTTCCCTTAATCAATATAGGTGCTTGTACCATCCCATATTTTCTTCCAGAACTTAATCTCATACCTGGTTCTACATGAATCTCATTGTTCACTTTCTCATATTTCACCATTAACCCTTCTACTCTGTCTCCTTGGACTTTTTATCAACACGCACAATTTCATCCAAATTAGTAATTAATTTGCTTATTTTTTGGATAGAATCATCAAAGCTCTGTGTCATCCAGCTCTTGGGCCTCCCCCTTGGTCCACTCCACCCCACTCTTTTCTCATTTCTACTTTCCTTACTCATCTCAGTCCTCACTTTCCTTTCCTCTTCCTGTAACACCCTTTCCATATCCTTTAACTCTCTCCTTAATTCTCTCTCTTTTCTCATCTGTTTTCTGTACTTCCTGTAACAATCCAACACCTTCTGTCTGCTTAATTCTTCCCTTATCACCTTTCACTGACCGTGCCTCTGACTCCCTTTCTCTCCTTGCTGCCTCTTCACTCTCTAGTACTACACTTCTCCACTCCTGCTGTAATTTATTAAGATCTGGATATATCGTCTCACTGCTCTGTTGCCTACTCTCTCTCTCTCTCCCTGTGCAGTAGGGCTCCTCCCTTTTGTGGAGGGTCGGTGGGATTTTGGGTGTTCTCTCAGCATCCTCTGAGATTCTCTTCTCATCTTCCAAGGCTGCTTCTTGTTCATCTTCTGGTTCTGGATCCTTTTTGTCATCTGTTACAGTCACTTGTCCAGAAATATCAAACTTCCCTTCAATGACAGAATACTGTCCTACATAAGGTGGAGGGGTATCATACATCTTCAAATTTTTCTCTGTTTCTTCTCTCTTTAATCTCCTGTCTTCCTTTAATAGCTTTTTGAAAATCCTCTTCTCCTTTTTTTTTAAACAATTTTAGGATTTCTAATTCATCCTGTCGCTTTGCTTGTCGTTTACTGGATTTGTCCTTTGGTTTGTGGTTCAGGATGAGAATTTCCAGAGCCTCACAAAGTGTTACATCATATGTGCTTTCTGCTGGCCATTTAGTGTTTAAGCCCTTGGTACGTTTAGCCCACTTTTGACTTATCTTCAGAACTTTATCCTTTATCAAGGGGTTCTTTTCACACATCTTCTCCACAGTTGATTTCAACTTACCCTGTCCCTTGAGGGTCTTCACTTTAGTTTTTTTAGTCATCTTTATTCTTTGATTCTCTTTGTCCCACTTATTATTATTATTATTATTATTATTATTATTATTATTATATATTTATATTTATTTATTTATTTATCTTTAAAACACTTAACCTATTAATTATTTAATAATTTATTAGTGATGTTTTTACTTTACAATTGATTCTTCTAAGATCAGCACCTCAGAACCAAAAATTCAGCACCTCAGTACCAAAAATGCTCAGTCAACCTTTATCGGAGGAATTTCTGGGCGTTGGGCCAATTTCACATTCAATTTCACGTCACACACACACACAGATACACTTCTTCACACACTTCTTCACACACTCCCTTTAACGCCTCTCACACTGACAGCCACACACACTCACCAGAACTGCAGTTACACACACATACACAAAGTAGCTTCTTCTCAAAGTGATCACTCTCTCTCTCACATTACTTCATTCATACTTTTTTTGGCAGCTGCAATACACGTATACACACAAATCTTACTTCTTTCAGTTCTCTATGAACAATCTTCTAAAAACAACAATTAATCACTCAGTATTCAATAAAACTGTACAACGCAAACCACAAGTCTGGACATAAACCTTGCTGTCCGGGCTATTGTGAGGACATGTACCGCTGGCCTCACTATACGACTGCCACAGGTTTATCTTCAGACAGAGACACACATCAACTTCACGTAGGAATAATAACAGGTCAATACAATCTTTTAACTCCTTGTTCTCGAAACGACTGCCATATATCCTAGCGGCCTATCGACCCACCGTCAACGCCCCCTCAGGAATTTCAGAAGAAAGTCAGATTCGTCAACCTACTTTACTCAGAGTCCGCATATTCACCAAGAGCTACCAGCCATGGGCCGCACAATACCTGTCCGGGATCTCTCAGGCTTTTACCAGCGCTCCACGTGACCCGTAATACATTACAGGTTGTAAAAGCTGACTGCCCTAACAGGGTCAAGCCAACACTGGCACATGTGCTCAGATTCCACTATTTTACAGTTTGACCACAGCCCCACCTCTTTGACTTCAGCAAAGAATTAATTTCAGAGTGGATTTCACCCTCTCACTCCACGGTTCCAATTTATATATATGTAATAAACACAAGCATTAAATACAGTTCTTTATTGGAGAGGTGCACAGGTCTCCCAGTGGCCCCAAGCCCCCCTCTGCTGGTCCGTAACACAGAACCAAAACCAAAAGGCAGCGAAATCTGAAATAATGCTTACCTTTAATGTTCTGTGCCAGACCAGCAGTGGCCCAGAGGAGCAGTGCCGAACCAGGAGCCCGCGCGGCCTCTTTTCAATCCTGCCGACAGCGCCAAAATATGTCGTGGAAAATTGAAGTGTAATCAAACGAAGTCAAAAATCAAGCGAAGTCAGAGAGATGCAGCACAACCAATTTACTGAAGAGTTTCAGCAGGCGTGGTCCAGTGGGAGCAGCTCCAAAAAATGCTCATCCCAACTTCGGACTTTAAATACATTTCAATCACGTTAAATTTACATAAATCCATCCCATTAATAGTTTTCCACCAATAATATTCAATGCTGTCATGATTGAAACCTCAGTTCCCTCCACCTTTGCCACTCCACCAACAATAGACAAAGGTCTTTTTACTGATGACTCCCTGTCTTGACCACCACCAACATTTCAAGGTTTCTTCTTATTCAGTTTCCCAATTGTGAGTGCAGCTGCTTGATTAGAAATGTAACTGTTCGCTACCGGCCGTCTATGAGCACTATTGTTCAGTTTAGAAATGTATCTGTTTGCTGCTGGATGTTTTCCGGGAACTCATGACATAGCATAAGACACCGGACAACATGTAACCTTTTGCAGGTGCCGCTATTGTTCAATTATAAATGTAGCTCTTTTACTGCTTATTTTTCATTGGAACTGGATGGTGGGACACTGTAAGACAGGGGCAAAAGCAAAGGGACAAAAGTAAAGGGATTTTTACTATACTGCTTGGAGCCACTGGGCTTACAAAAGAATGTTTCCAGCGCTTGGAGTACGCACAGGGGCTTTTAAACCAAGTATGCATGTTTTTCAATTGTTTTCATTTTCTGGCGCTCCCGATGTGAAAACCTGTTAAACTTAGTCTCCACTTGCATTTCTAGAACGTATTCATCATTATAAACTGTAAATTACTCATGTTTTTCAACCTTCTATTTGTACGCTTTAAACTTGCTGCTTGTAGCCAATGTGCTATAAAAGAGCGTTTCCAGCGCTTTGAGCAAGCACAGTGTCTTTTAAACCAAGCATACATGTTTTTTCAATTGTTTTCATTTTCTGGCACTCCCAATGTGAAAACCTGTTAAACTGAGTCTGCAATTGCATTTCTAGAATGTATTCTACATTATAAACTGTAAATTACACGTGTTTTTCAACAACCCAGTCACTAGGGATGCACAAGCCACTGTATTTCTTCATCCTGGGCCCAGCCCGGGTAAATGGGGAGGGTTACGTCAGGAAGGGCATTCGGTGTAAAACTTTGCCAAATCAATATGCGGACAACGATACAGAATTCCATACTGGTCGAGGCCCGGGTTAACAAATATGTGGAGAGTGTTTTGGAAGTGAAGAGGGTGTCAGGGAGGGTGATGAGTTTGAAGCTGGAAGTTGAAGGTGTGATAATGAATGTTGTTAGTGCTTATGCTCCACAAGTTGGTTGTGAGAAGAAGAGTGATGGAAGAGAAGGAAAAATTCTCGAGTGCGGTAGATGAAGTGATAGAGAGTGTACCCAGGGGAGAGAGAGTGAAGATTGTTGCAGATTTTAATGGTCATGTTGGTGAAGGGAACAGAGGTGATGAGGAGGTGACGGGTAGGTATGGTGTCAATGGCATGGTGTCAACCATCTGACCATGCTGATGGTCAGATGGTTGTAGATTTTGCAAAAAGGATGGAAATGGCTGTAGTTAATACTTATTTTAAGAAGAGGGAGGAGCACAGGGTGACGTATAAGAGGCAGACGGCTAGAAATGTACTTGGTGTGACATCTGGAAGGAAACCTGGTGGTGGAACCAAGAAGTCCAGGAGTGTATTCAAAAGAAGAGGGAGGCAAAGAAGACATGGGACAGTCAGAGAGATGAAGAAAGTAGACAGGTGTACAAGGAGATGAACCGCAGGGCGAAGAAAGCAGTGGCGAAGGCCAAAGATAAGGTATTTAGTGAATTGTATGAGAGGTTGGACAGTAAAGAGGGAGAAAAGGACCTTTCCCGATTGGCTAGACAGAGAGACAGATCTGGAAAAGATGTGCAACAGGTCAGGGCAATTAAAGATAGAAATGGAAACATGCTCACAGGTGAACAGAGTGTGTTGAGCAGATGGAAGGAATACTTTGAGAGGCTGATGAATGAAGAAAATGAGAGAGATAGAAGATTGGATGATGTGAGGATACTGAACCAGGAAGTGCAGCAAATAAACAAGATGGAAGTAAGGGCAGCAATGAAGAGGATGAAGAATGGAAAGGCTGTTGGACCGGATGACATATCAGTGGAAGCATGGATATGTTTAGGGGAGATGGTAGTTGAGTTTCTGACCAGATTGTTTAACACAATCTTGGCAAGTGAGAAAATGCCTGAGGAGTGGAGACGAAGTGTACTGGTACCAATCTTCAGGAATAAGGGTGATGCACAGAGCTGTAGTAACTATAGAGGGATAAAGCTGATCAGCCACACCATGAAGTTATGGGAAAGAGTAGTGGAAGCTAGGTTAAGAAAAGAGGTGAGGATTAGTGAACAGCAGTATGGTTTTTTGCCAAGAAAGAGCACTACAGATGCAATGTTTGCTCTGAGGGTGTTGATGGAAAAGTACAGAGAAGGTCAGAAGGAGCTGCATTGTGCCTTTGTGGACTTGGAGAAAGCATATGACAGGGTGCTTATAGAGGAGTTGTGGTTTTGTATGAGGAAGTCTGGTGTTACAGAGAAGTATGTGTGAGTAGTTCAGGACATGTATGATGGCAGTGTAACAGTGGTGAGATCTGCAGTGGGAGTGACGGATGCATTTAAGGTAGAGGTTGGATTACATCAAGGATCAGCACTGAGCCCATTCTTGTTTGCAATAGTAATGGACAGGTTGACGGACGAGATTAGACAGGAGTCTCCGTGGACGATGTTGTTTGCTGATGATATTGATATTGTGATCTGCAGTGAGAGTAGGGAGCAGCTTGAGGAGAACCTGGAGAGGTGGAGATATGCTCTGGAGAGGAGAGGAATGAAAGTGAGTAGGGCAAAGACAGAATACATGAGTGTGAATGAAAGGGAGGAAAGTGGAGTGGTTAGGATGCAGGGAGTGGAGGTAACAAAGGTGGAGGAGTTTAAATACTTGGGATCAACAGTTAAGTGTAATGGCGAGTGTGGAAGAGAGGTGAAGAAGAGAGTGAAGGCAGGTTGGAATGTGTGGAGAAGTAAAAGGGAAGGTTTACAGGACAGTAGTGAGACCAGCTATGTTGTATGGGTTGGAGATGGTGGCACTGACGAAAAGACAGGAGGTGGAGCTGGAGGCGTCAGAGTTAAAGATTTTCGTTGGGTGTGACGAGGATGGACAGGATTAGAAATGAGTATCTTAGAGGGACAGCTCAGGTTAGACGTCTTGGAGACAAAGTTAGAGAAGCAAGGTTGCATTGGTTTGGACATGTCCAGAGAAGAAATGAGGATTATATTAGAAGGAGGATGTTGAAGATGGAGCTGCCAGGAAAGAGGAGAAGAGGAAGACCAAAGAGGAGGTTTATGGATGTGGTGAGAGAGGACGTACAGGTGGTCGGTTTGAAGCAAGAAGATGCAGAGGACCAGAAGAAATAGGGACAGTTGATTCGCTGTGGTGACCCCTAAACGGGAGCAGCCGAAAGAAAAAGAAGAAGACACATGTTTTTCATCCTTTACTTTGTATGCTTTAAACTTGCTGCTTGAAACCAATGTGCTATAAAAGAGCGTTTCCAGCACTTTGAGCAAGCACAGTGTCTTTTACACCAAGTATACGTTTTTCAATTGTTTTCATTTTCTTGCGCTCCCAAAGTGATAAAATATTAAACTGTAGTCTGTAATTGCACTTCCAGCATATGTTCACCATTATAAACTCTAAATAAGATTTTCAACATCCTCTTTCTATGCAATAAACTTGCTGCTTAGAGCCACTAGGCTCACAAAAGAGCATTTCCAGCGCTAGGAGTTCGCAAAGAGGCTTTTTAACCAAGTATACATGTTTTTCCATTGTTTTCATTTTCTGGTGCTCCAGATGTGAAAACCTGTAAAACTGTGTCTGTAATTCCATTTAGAGGCACGTGTTCATCATTATAAACTCTAAATAACATGTTTTTCAACATTGTCTTTCTATGCAATAAACTTGCTGCTTAAAGCCACTGGGCTTACAAAAGAGTGTTTCCAGCGCTCCAGCACAAGGGCTTTTAAACTAAGTATACATGTTTTTCAATTGTTTTTATTTTCTGGTGCTCCCGACGTGATAACATGTCATTAACATGCCATAATATGCCATAATAGAGCGTTTCCAACGCTTGGAGTATGCACAGAGGCTTATAAACCAAGTATACTGGTTTTTTAATTGTTTTCATTTTCTGGTGAAGCCCGGCCACAAGGGATGCACAAGCCAGTGTATTTCTTCGTGCCAGTCCCAAGCCTGGGTAAATGGGGAGAGTTACGTCAGGATGGGCATCTGGTGTAAAACTTTGCCAAATCAATATGTGGACAACGCAACAGACTTCCATACCAGATCGGTAGAGGCCCGACCTTAAGGCTTACTGGGACTTGAAGGTCGAGGGGAGGTGGGCCTGTGGCCCAAAATGTGTATAAGAGCCTCTGTTTTTCTGTATTCGGGGTTTCCTCTTGTACTCTCAGTAGAGTGCGAGAGGAATCCTCACTGCAGTGATTATTAAACTCTTCATTAGACTAAAAGTGCCTCTGACTTGTTCCTTGGGTAAATTTTTCCACAACAGTTGGCGAGCCAGCCAGGAGTCCGCGAGCTGTCGGCCCAGGACAGACATCCATGGCCAAGGACTGATCATCTCGGGATTTAAATTTTACCCGACCCCTAACCTCCAATTGCAGATAAGAGGGGCTTGGCGTCACTGGGACCTCCGCCGATGGACTCCATGAAATAGAATAGCGGAACGGTCAGTGAGCACCTTCTCTTTCCCCCTAATTTTTCTGTTGTTGCTTTCTACCCTTATCTTCTGGTTGATTTAACAAGTATCCTAATTTAAATATTTGGAGTGATTGAGAATTAGAATCCTCTGGCTGCGGGGTACCATAGGGGTGGTACGCAGTGGACCTAAGGAGGAACCTTGAGCTAGACCTAAAACGAGGGAGTGAAGTAAATTTGGGGATCGGTCCAACTCTTTCAAGGTAAGGTTGAGAGTGATAAAAGTTTACCTTCCCTGTCGGTGACGATCGACAGTAGATATTGTAGCGCTACACCTGTCTGGGACAGGAATGGGACTGCGTTACTACCTCACAATCAAGGGATCAGGGAAAAAGAGTAAATGAGGGTTCGGAAAGGATGCTTGTCATGAGACAGAGGTATGGGGAGGAAGCAACTGATTTAATGATATTGAGTAGATGGGTAGTAAAATATGGGTTTCCAGCAGAGGGGTCTTTCAGTTCCAAGGCTCTAAAAGATTGTATAGGAAAAAAACGAAAAACTGAATGGCAGGAAAATAGAGTTAGTCAGACCCTAATCGACCAACACACACACACACACACAAGTGGTGCTAGTGCGACCACACCTACATCACCCAAAGCAACAACTACAATGTTTCACAAAAGCTCCGCCGGCCCAACTAACCAAACTAATCCTTTAATTTGTTTCTTCCGAGCACCAATGTCTCTATCCTGATCCGCCGGTAGGTCAGTTCCTGTTCCTGACTGAGACGGACCTGGATCCCTCTCCTACCTGTCAACAAGAACCAACACAATCCACGGAGGGATCTCCGGCTGCAATCCTCTTGTGGAACAACCGTGGACAAGATCCCAGGTGCCATCAAAGCAGGAAGCAGAAATCCTCCCAGCCTAACAGACCAGCACATCTTCAACAACAAGAACCAACATGGAACGCATCGGAGAGAAAACATCACATGTGGCCACCATTATCAAACACACTGAGCATGCTGAGGAACTGCTGAGCAAGAAACTCAAGGACAGAACCAAAAAGTAACAGCAGCAGCTGCACGATGCCTCTCTGACCAGGCTGAACCTGACAGCTGAGAGGGGAGGTGGTGGCAGAAAGTCTGGTGTGGATAAGACAGAGGACATGGCAGAGGTGGACACAGAGGTGATACATTGGATGTTTCATCTGTGGTGGCATGGATCATTGGGCAAAAGAATGTTTGAACAGTTCGATCCGTGTACATGATCAAGTTCATCGTGGACCAGGAAACAACCATCGTGGACAACCATGATGGGGGATGCAGTGGCAGCAACTGGCACCAGACAGGAAGTGATTGACAGGAGGAGGCGGGGGAAGGGGATGTCTCAGAGGGAGTGGCGATCAGGTCGTATGATTTTAATTCACAGGCAGAAGATTGGGTTCCTGTCTGATCATGCTGTTTTATACAGCGACAAAGTTCAGGCTTTTGCCAGCCTTTGTGAGAGCACAGTCTCTTCTGAGCGCATTACCCAACTTTTTTTGAGCCACCATACACAATGACCAGTTTGGATGAAGACCCAGCTCTGTCAAATCTTCCAGATCACTTGTGGTTGAAAGATAAAAATGATGTTGGGTTGATAAAGAATAGTCCTCCGGTTGTTAATAATAATGATAACTCCTAAAAATCTGCATACAGGCCTTGTCAATCATAATACCCACTTAAACAGGAAGTGATGGTATTAGACCAGTATTTGAAGCCTTGAGGAAGGCAGGGATGATTGTTCTGTGTCCAAATTCTCCAGTCCGTACGCTGTTATTTCCTCTCCAAAATCAGGGATAGGGGTCAACCCACCAAATGTATATGTATGTATGTGTGTATGTGTGTATGTATGTATGTGTATGTGTATATATATGTATATATAATTTTTTTTATTTATTTATTTTTTTGCAAGCAGTCAGTGCTGCAGTACAGGCCCGTGCACCCATAGTTCCAAATCCGTACACCAATCACAAATTCTGCCCGATGCCACATGGTTCTCTGTGATTGAATTGGCCAAAGCATTCTTCAGTGTCCATGTACACCCTGATTGTCAATTTTGGTTTGCTTTTAATTTCACAAAGGAGCACTACGTGATTCAATAGCTTCCTGTCACATGTGAGGTGTTTTGGGCACGCTAGAGGGCGCTCTCTGTCATGAATGAGGTGTTTTGGGCACGCTAGAGGGCGCTCTCTATCACGTATGAGGGGTTTGTCACGTATAAGGTGTTTCTGTCACATGAGGTGTTTTAGGCACACTAAAGGGCGCTCTGTTCTGACTGAGCACACCTGAGCCCAAGAAGGCACAGGTGTGTCTCATTGGGGCTGACTATTTAAGCCCCGATGAGTCAGAACAGAGCGCGGCTCATTAGTTAGGCTATGCCTACATGCAATGGTGGTTCTGGTTTTTGTAACTTCGTATCTTGATTATAGACTGCAGTCCTTGTTTCTTGTTTTTGTAACTGCGAATAATAAAACTAAGTTCCGAACTCCTGGCTCCACACTGGCGTCCTTCCGGCACCCCGCCACCGTTACAGAAATGAGCCGCCAAAACCGGGACGTCAGGAGCCGTGAGGAGTGGCTGGAGGAGCTAGAGCGAGCACTGGGAGCCCAGATTGAGGACCTCCAAGCAGGGCTGCCCCTGTGGCAGCTGGGGCATTGCAAGCGGAGCGGTGAAATGCAGAGAGTTGCAAACACAGCGGTCCGTCTGCGGAGACAGCGCCGTGCAGCAAACACAGCGGTCCCGTCCGCGGAGACCACACCCTATGTGAAACGCGGCGAAAAAATGGCGGATACGCCTTGGAAACAAAGAAAAAAGGGCAAGAGGCCCGCACCTCGCACAGTACACAACCCCAGCTCCTCAAACCCGTCTGCTGGGCAGAGGGCAACAGAGGAACCATTTCAGGTAAGAGAATTAACCTTGAAAATTCTGAAATTAGAACATGAACTACAGGAATCTCAGAAGGTCTGGCTGTCTGTTCTGGGCGCAGAGAGACAGAACAAAAACGTTTTAGTTGAGCAGCTCCAGGAAATGGAGGCTGAGCTCCTCACCAGGGATCAAGTAATCTGTACACGGAACCAGGATCTGGACTCCCTGAAAACAAAGTGTAAGAAATGGGAGGATGAAAACGCCTCTCTTCAGGCTGTGAAACACCAGCTGCAGGTGAGCCACCAGTTTCAAGTACATTCCCTTCAGGAGGAACTAGTTACAGTAAATGGGGAACTTCAGGAAAAGCAGGCTAGGTACCTAGAGCGTGAGAAAGTCTGTAAGGAGCTCAGTGAACAGATACTGTGGCTAACCGAAAACTTGAACAGCACCCAGGAGGACTTCAGGGCTGAGACAGAAAGGCTCAAACAGGCCAACTTGAACTTTGAACTCTGTACTTCTCGCAGACATTCACCTACGAGACGATCAGATCAAACAACAGAGGGAATTGCTAACGAGGCTCAACCAACAGCTGGCAGAGAGCAAGACCTCTGTTCTGCAGGTAACCAGCTCAGCCACCCATGAAAGACTGAAACACAAAGAGAAGCTCACCACTCTGCGTTCTCAGCTTGAGGAGACCACAGGACTCTTGTCTCTTTGCCAGAGTGACATGGCAACCCGGGAAAGGGAGAGAGAGGTTTTAGCTCAAGACAATGGTGAGCTTCGAGTGAAAGTCAGGGGATTCATGCAGGAGCTGAAGCAGGTGCAAGGCAACTATGCCACTCTGCAGGCAGAACTGGAAAAGGCCAGGAGGGAAACCAGAAAACCCACTGATTTGCAGGACCCACCCAGAGAGTATGGTCAAGGAGGGCAGGTAATGCACAGTTTTATATGTTTGATTTTGGACAAGAAACTAAAAATTCAATGTGGTTATGAGAACCTGGACTCCGTGAGACTCACCCCGCAGGTACATGGAGCAGGGTGTCACAGGGCCAAGAGGGACTCGTCTATGAACCACAAGGATTCATTTATGTTTAGCTCTCTTTCAGACCCCGCCAGGCCAAGGCTTTCCAGCGAGTCGGACCATTCCTCATGGGACCCACATGGTGAGTCAGGGAGAACAAGGCGTTTCCTTACAGCCAGCTCCTTGACCGAGGTACCCATAACAAGTAGGTCTCTTCGGAAATCACCTACATTGATTACTGCTTTGGAACACTGGCAGAGAAAGCCCCTGGTGGAGATCCTGTCCACCGATACGTCAGGTGAGAAGATAAACTTGTATTGCAACAGAGAAGACCCAGAAACTATGTTTCAGGATTATTTCCTGTCCACATTTCCTGTATCAAGGAGGAAGGCTAGGATTATTCCGAATCCCCTGCCCTCTGCTGAGGCCTATCGGCCAACTAGGCGAGGACTTCTTAGCGAACCTGCTCTGAACATACCCGTACATGTTGCTGGAACATAGTCACAGTTGCAGAACCAGACATCCAGGAATTCGGCTCCCAGTCTGGTTCAACATAAACCACTTCCATCTATTACTTCATGCATCATCTCTGGAACAGACCGCCCTTCATGGATCTCTTCCCTTGTTTCAATGCATTCAATAAGTAAAGTCGCAGAAATCGAGTCCAGTTCCTCAGAGGTACTCAATTCCCTTGACCTTAGCCTTTCAGAGAATGATCCAGAGGAGGAGTGCTCCAGAGGCTTTGTGGAAGCTACTGGTGATGACACCCCAGCAGCCCAACCTGATGTGCCTGTGGAGGACCCACAGATACCAGAGGCCCCAGAATCAGTCAAACCCCCTCCTGCTCAGAGGAGAGGAACAACCCAGGTTGCCAAAAATAAGGTCAGTACAAGCAAAGCACAAGTCATCATGCCTCTCAGAGATGGAAGCACACAATTACCCCGGCCTCCCAGAGGTCAGCAGTGCCAGAGAAGAGCAACAGCGTTCACTGCAGCAGTGGAGGGGTACCTTTCCTTTATTGCTGTCAGTGCCCCCAAAAGAGTCTTCACACCAGCTGTTCTTCCCCCAAACCTCCTGCTCAATGCCCACGTGAACATCGTCCCAGTTGGCACTTGGGTTTGGATGAGAACTGCAGTCCTTGTTTCTTGTTTTTGTAACTGCGAATAATAAAACTAAGTTCCGAACTCCTGGCTCCGCACTGGCATCCTTCCGGCACCCCGCCACCGTTACACTTCCTTAGCTTTGTCCCCGGGGATCGCACTGCTGCAGTATGTTGATGATTTTCTGATTGCAGCACCCAACCAAGCACTGTTTGTTGAGACACACTGTCTCAACAAACCATTTGGCTGAGAATGGCCACAAGGTCAGTCTGTCTAAGGTTCAATTTGTTAAACAGCAAGTGACATTTTTGGGCCATATTATCTCACCAAAAAGTAAATCACTCTGAAATAAGCACGCCAAGGCCATTCGTGATATAACCAGACATGTGACTAAGAAGCAATTAGCATCTTTTCTGGGAATGTGTTACTATTGCAGAGGTTTCATTCCTAACTATTCAGAGATGGAGGCACCGCTGCGGGCAATGACCTCTCAGAAATTGTCTAATAACTGTTAACTCACGTGAAATGACAAAACTTGAGGCCTTTAACAATTTGAAACAAGCTCTATTGTCTCCTCCACCAAAAACCATTTGTGATCAATGGTCATCAAAGATCCCACCAAACCATGGTCATCAGGGATCCCACCAAACCATTTGTGCAAATAGTCTGTGAGAAAGAGGGGAACATGACTCCAATTTTGTTAGAAAAACATGGAGATAAGCTCAGGCTGGTGGCCTATTTCTCTTCAGAGCTGGATCCAGTGGCAGCAGGTCTGCCTGTTTGTTTGAAAAACGTAGCTGCAGCAGAGAAGATCAAGAGGCCTCCAGAGATCGAGCTGGCTATGCTGATTTAACTGTTTTAGTGCCACATGCAGTCTCTCTTCTCTTACAGCACCAAAGCACAGCCCACCTGTCAGCTGCAAGATGTTTGAAATATAATGTATGCCAAGTGTCACCATTAGACATTGCACTAACCTTAACCCTTCCACTTTGCTTCCATTACCAGAAGACAGTGAACCTCATGACCACCCTATGTGGCAGCAATGGAACAGATTTACAAGAAGTTCCCATTTCTAACTCTAATCTTGTGTTTGTGCAGATGACTCTGCCTCGAGAGACAACAAAGGACTAAACCGTGTGGGTTTTGCAGTTTGCTCCGAAAGCGGCACTCTCCACAGCGGCGACCTTCCTCGTTCTGTCTGCTCAAGTAGCAGAATTTGTAGCTTTGACTGAAGCATGTAAATTGGCTAAAGATAGTTACTGTTACTCTACACTGATTGCAGATCTGCTTTTGGAGTGGTACATGATTTGGTGCTATGTGGAGACACAGGAAATTTCTGAAATCTGACAGTTCCCCCATTCTCAATTCCAGTTTGATCTCAGCATTCTTGGATGCTATAACAGAATTGGTTGGCATAAACAGATTACTGTCTGCAAATGCAGCAGCTATGGCGAAGGTACCTGGTGAGGGCCTAATGGCCTCCCATGCCTGCCGAGTCATTTCTTTCCTCGTTTTGGTAAACTGTCGCACAGTAAAGACTATGCGTCAAAGGGGGGATGATGGACATTATGAAATTTAGTGGTTTACTAAAGGATTCTCAGCTGTGGGGAAAAAAAAATATTGCCAGTCGTGCTCAATTTGCCTGGAGAGTAACTCAGGAGAGCCAGAATGAATTTGAGCCCATTTGAAATTTTGTTTGGTAAACCCATGAACTTTGGCCTGGGACCGCCCGGAGGTAAAGCAGCAGGAGCAAGTTTAACAACACACTGTGATGATGAAATGGCACAATACTGTTGTTGTTTGTTTGCTATTCTCCACTCTGTCCACTAGCAGGTTAAAGAATTGTTGACAAGGACAGCAGAGGGTCCTCTACATGACCTGAGACCGGGTGACCCGATCCTAGTAAAGAAGCATTGGAAGTCCAGGCGCTGGACGGGAACGTTTCAAGTGTTGCTGACAACACCTACCGCCGTGAAGCAGAGAGAGCTACATTGATCCACGTATTACACTGTAAGCGCGTGAGGGTGGAAACAGGTGACAGGGTGAGGGTAAAGGGTGTGACGGAGTCTCTGTGAAGTGGGAAGAGTGTGAAGTGGGAAAGACAAAGGCTCACCCAAACACTCACCAGAATCCTGACCTGTTTGAAATATTTTGATGGTAACTGTTATCATCTTACTAAAGATGGTGGCAGGAAGTGCACCTGTGGCAAACAAGGGAAGGACCAAATCACTGCGATAATGCAAAGTTAAAATGGAATGTGCCCTGTCTCTGAAGATGAAGAGAACCTTATCAGTGACTGGGGGCTGCTGGGTTTGTCTTCCTTGCCAACAAGTTGGCAACAGAAGCTAATTTAAATGATACTGGTCCCAGTGCAGACTGCAGCACTTGTATGGTACACTGGACAACTTTGAGTATGATTACTGTGTTAGAGATAGTCTGGAACACAGATCAGCTTCCACCTGCTGCTAATCTGACTCATGTGTTGTTGGGTTTAACTGTAGCCCTCTACCGCGGAGGGCCTGGCCGAAAGGTGACTCTTTTGTGCCTGAGCGAATGGGGGAACATTGCATATGCAGTAATAAATCCCAGGGGGGAACAGAATTAGGTGGTCAGACTGTAAAAGTGTAATGTTTTTCAATTGGTTTAAAGATACTACGGGGCAGATGATCTAACCCAGTCCAACTGTTCGGTTTACGATCGTTCAGGACAGGAACATCAGTTTAAATGCCCTTTTACAACAATATGGGCAAATTATGTAGTAATGTGGGCATGTGGCATGAGAGCCTGTACATCATCACCAGAGTCAAAATGGCAAGGTTGTTGTTACCCTGCAATTTTATTTCCAGGGCAGTCTATAACCATGATCCATTTCAACACAAGCTAGTACATTCACTTTTCCTGGGGGTGGTACAACCGCAGCAATAAACAAGATCAATGGACTTGCGTATCACTTGCATATCGCTTGCATATAGCTGTACTGGCGAATGACACATCCTTATCTACTGAACTAATGAATGATGAAATGGAAAATGTGAGACAAGTAGTCATGCAAAATAAAATGACCCAAGACTTATTTCTAGCTAAAGAAGGCGGCGTTTGCAAACTTCTAAACACCTCATGCTGTTTTTATACTCCTGATCACCATGAGATTACAACAGATCTATCAGACCACATGGGAAATGTTATTGTTATTCCATACAGCTGGATTACAGCTGATGCAGTTCAATCTACATTTGGATGGGACCATATTGGCATCTGGTACGATGATGGTGCCCATGTAACGGTCCGGCGCCAGTAGAGGGTGCCCTGCTCTGATTGTGCACACCTGGGCTTGGGTGCCAGGTGTGCCTCGTTGGGGGCTGGCCTTATAAGCCCCAGTGAATCAGAGCAGGGCGCTGGTCATTCTGTGTGCGCACTGTGATTACTCGGGTTATGTTTTACATTTGTTATGTTGGTTATGTTTAGTTTGAGTTCTGTGCGCGTTATACGTCATTAAAGTCCAGTACGAAGCTCTCGGCTCTGCGTTGGCGTCCAATGTACAACACCACACCGTGACAGCCCATTGCTGTTGTTTTCTTGTATCTTTGTTTGTGTGCACCTTGTTGGTTGCAGTGTTTCATGATGATTGTCCAATGGCTCATCACATTCTCACAAGCTCAGTTTCAAATGTTACACACAGAAGAAAGATGTACGCAAAGGCATGTGATGATGGGATGCCATCTCCAGATCTGAACCCAAGACCAGACTGGGTTCCAGACCAAATAAATGCCAGTTTCACAAGTGATGAAGTCGACAAAGAAGAATTTTGAATCTCTTTTTATGTTTAGCTTTGCTCTTTGCATTTCTGTGATTCAGTTATGATTTGATTTGATGTGATTATGATTTGGATCTAAAATGATTTAATTGATCTTATTTGATTTTGGTTATAGGTAATCATGATCGAGCTGAAACAGATTCTGTGTACTAATTGTCAATGAAAAAAAATCATTAATGATTAATTAATAATCATGATGATGTTACAAGCAATGAAGATGATGAGGAGTTTTGAAATTTTTATGCTTTGCTTTGCATAGTTTTTTATTTTGATTTGATTCAATGTGTGTGATCGAGATGTTGATTTAACATGATTTAGTGTTTTGATTTAGTCTTAAATATGAGTAATCATGATTAATGTTTAATATTGAATGAAGAAAACAATTAATAATTGATCAATTACTGAGTTGTGTATTGTTAATGATGTAAGAAAATCTAGTGTTGTCATATTTTGCCTCGCTATTACATAGTTAGATTAAAAGTTGATTAAATCTCCCAGGAAAGAGGAGAAGAGGAAGACCAAAGAGGAGGTGGTGAGAGAGGACATGTAGGTGGTAAGAAGGAGGAAGATGCAGAGGACAGCTCCAGAAATGGAGACAGCTGATCCGCTGTGGCAATCACTATGGAGTCACAATGCTACAATAGAGCATTTCCAGTGCCTGGAGTAAGCATAGAAGCTTTTAAACCAAGTATCCTGATTGTTCAATTGTCTTCATTTCTTGGCGCTAGTATGCTACAAAAAAAGCGTTTCCATCGCTTCAAGTACGCAAAGAGGCTTTTAAATAAAGCATACATGTTTTTCAATTGCTTTCATTTTCTGCTGCTCCTGACATGATAACCTGTTAAATTGAGTCTGCAATTGCATTTTTAGCATGTGGTCATCATGATACACATTGAATATAGCATGTTCTTTCTATGCCGTAAATTTGCTGCTTGGAGCCAATGTGCTACAAAAGAGCCTTTCTAGCGCTTTGAGCACGTGTAACCAGGTTAAATTTTATGGTCATAATTATACAAAATCTGTTAGGCCCTAAAAAGTAGTTGCTCTACCTGACTGTGAGGACCTCCAAACCTGTAGTGGCGCTTATTATTAATTACCGCCACTCCTGATCCCTTTTTCTTCTTCAGTGGTAAGCCCCAATAAACTTGGAATCTCTCCTTGTCCCCTCCCTCTTTCTACAATTCCCCTGAGGGAGAGGAGCTGGAGTGGGCACCAAACTTATTTAAAGGTGTATGTTTCTGTTGTGTACTGTCAGAATAAAAGGAGAAAGCCCCAGGAGACTCCCATGTCGTGTCCAAAATTCACACAACGCAGAAGTTTACCGGTTACACTTGGTGACATTCGACCCGTCACATATACCGCTTTTCCCCAACACTGGTGCTGGTGCCAGGTGCCAGTTCCGATGCTCGGCCAGTGAACCAGCCAGAACCAAATGAGAACCGGCCCGCATATCCACTAGTCAGGAGCTTAGCGGGAGCCGCATGATAATACGTCACAGGCCACGCCCACTAAACAGAAACAAACTTGGCCGAACTCAGTTTGTGTTGCTGGTTATTCTCCAGACTTGGACAATTTAATTCAGTATCCTTATTGCGTATTCAGTATAATATATCCTTATAGTAGCTTATTCAGTGTGTTATTACCGCTGAAACAGATCGACATGGACAACGATTACGCTCAAGACGAAATCACGAAATTAGTTCTTCCCTTATTTCCTCAAAAACTTTATTCTTTCTCAGTGCACTTTCCAGTTTTTGCTGAATCTCTGTGGACGTCAATATTGCTAAAAGAGCTTTAATTTCGTCCGCGTTCCGCGTTACTGGACTTTGGCTCTCCGCTGTTTTCTCTTCTAAAGCTAACTATTACTCCGCCCACCACTCGTGACGTCACGGGTTCTTACTACTAGACCAGCTAAGTTTTGGTCTGTGGAAAAGCGCACCCTGGTTACAAAATCGGGAACCGGCACGGGAACCAGAGCAGTGGAAAAGGGGCAATAGCGACTCGGAGATCTCTCCGCTCCTCCGCTGCTGCTGCTTCTGCCCCCCGCTGCGCTCTGACTCTCAGGTTGTTTTGATTTGTGTCACGAGGCTGGTTGTGAGCAGTGCGCTGGGTCTTGACTCGCAGGCCGCGCTCTCACTACCAGGTTAAAGGGCAAAAAAAAAAAAAACTGAAAAAAACACCCCACTTGGGTTACACCGTACATATTGTTGATATGTATGTAGGTATGTACGATGTTGTTGGCGGGAATTGGTAGACAAACCTGAGTTTTTCTTTTTTTTTGTAAAGTGTATTTCTCACTGTTGTATGGTAATATCCTCCTTGGTTCACTATGTCTGGTGAGGATTCAGTGGGTAATGCTATGCCTGAATGATGCTGTGTGGGGAACAATGTGACTCCTGGTTTGGGGAGGGGTCGTCAGATTGCTTCACTGTGTTTTGGGAGGGGTAGGTCAGTATCCCCGGTGTTGGTATCCACACAGTAGACCAGTCAGCGATGCACTCGGCACTAGTACCTGCAGCCAGTTCCACGGCAGTCACTCAGAAGCACCACACACCCACTCAGGCTGTCAGTACTGGGTGATTTGATTGCTGATTTGGCAAAGCAAATTGGGGAAAATATTACATCCTCCATTAACCCCGTGCACCAGCCAGTCCTCACTCAGCCACAGCCTGCCCAGAAGGTACTCTCCAGTTGCGGTGACCAGTCCCAGCTAAAGGTTGTCGTTCAGGCAGATACCAAAGCTCCACCATAGTTCAAGGGTGACCACACAGATTTATTCCCCATCGACAAATGGGAGGACATGATGAGATGCTATCTGCACAGAATTAACTGTGGCACATATGAAGACATGTTTGCCCTGTTAATGTCTAGACTGAGCGGCAAAGCCAGAGATATGGTCTAGGTGTCACTTCGCTGCTGTCCTGAGTTAAGTGGAAATGAGCTTATTGCTGCAGCGTTTGACATACTGAAATGTAATTTCACTGACTTGACATATTCAAGAATGCCAATGAAAGACTTCTACAACACCGTGCCACGGACTGGTGAGAATGCCATGGACTACTGGATCCGTTTGAACAAGTCTATTGATGCTGCTGATGAGTGTCTCCGCAGAAGAGGAAAGCTGGTTGAAGACCCCAGCAATGAAGTTGTCGGTATGTTTATTAATCACTGTCCTGATCCCAGTCTTACTTTGTCTTTCCATCTGAAGGCTCCTGAGGAGTGGACTGCAGCTGAGGTTCAGAACCATCTAGACAGCTATGTGAGGAAATACAGAATGTTTGACCGAGCCATATCAGCGTCCTGTTGCTGTTCACTGCCAGTCACACTCCAGTGCTACCCTAGCTGTTTCAGGAACTCACGGTCCTACCCCTAACCATAAGCCCTCTGTTTCTCCTCCCTGGTCTCTTGATCACGTCACACTCCCATCCCCTTCAGTTTCCAGCCCTCCAGCAGCTGAGCCAGGTACTCAACAGATGGTAGTGATGTTTGACAAAGTTCTGTCACTATGCACTGCATTGCTAGCCACAAGTCCTAAGGGTCCCCCACAGCCTAGACGTCCTCATAGCCATCACAGTGCTCATCGTCTGACATGTAGAGTTTGAGGCTCATATGACCACATGACCCATGCGCACTGTAGATTTTACAGGTTATGCCACAACTGCTTTGATCTTGGACACATTATGTGTGAATGTCCTAGGACCCACCAAATCCTGCACAGATCAGTGCCTTCTCCCACCAATGCTACTTTAAACTAGCCAGAGCTGACGTCTTCCCTTGTGCTGCTGTAGAGGACCTGCCCATCGCTCAGGGTCTCTGCAAAAAGCTGAGTGACCAGCATACTAGTTCCACCCCCTCATCAAGCACTGAGCCTGCTTCGGTACAGCTCCTTAAAGACTGTGGGTTGGCAGATATTGACACTGAGGCCTGTGAAGTGTCAGATGAGTGGAGGAGAAAATTGACCGAACTTGTGTTGACTTACCAAGATGTGTTCTCTAAAGACAAGCTGGACTGTGGGGAGGTGAAGGATTTTGTCCATCATATCCACCTTACTGACAACTGTCCTTTCAGGCTTCCATACCGCAGAGTCCCTCCGGCCCACTGTCATAAGTTGAGAGAGATGCTGTCAGACAAGGAGATGAAGGGCATCATTAGGAAGTCCATCAGTGAATATGCATCGCCACTGGTGATGGTCTGGAAGAAGTCAGGGGACTTAAGGATATGCACTGACTTCTGCTGGCTCAACACCAAAACTGTTAAGGATGCTCACCCGCTACCCCATCAGGCTGACCTTGGTGGAAATGCCTTCTTCACCACCATGGACCTCGCCTCAGCATTTTACAATGTCCCCACAATGTCTGACAGGCGATAACATGGCCTTCACTACACCTTGGCCTGTACATAACAGACTTCCCCAAGGCCTATGCAACAGTCCAGCTTCCTTTATGTGGATGATGCTCAGCATATTTGGTATGTTATGCTATCTTGATGACTTGCAGGTTTTTGCACCTTCAGAGGAGGAGTCCCTAAAACGACTGGAGATCATTTCCTCCCGCCTGAGAGCCAAGAGTCTGAAGCTGGCACAGAAAAAATTTTATTTTCTCAGGCGCTCTGTGAGATTTCTGGGTCATGTAGTGGATGCTGACGGTGTTTCGGTCAATCAGGATAAAATGGGGAATATCACCAGTTTCCGGAAGATCCTTCCTTGGCATGGTGATGTTTTACCAGCATTTCATTCCAGGATTCTCTCGTGTTGCAAAGCCACTCTTTGCTATGACAGCTGGTCAGAAAAGGAGGACTAAAGGCTGGCATGGGCGAGGGAAACTCTGAACCTTTCGGGAGCTTGTGAGAAGGCATTTGAGGAACTCAAGAGTGAACTCCTCAACTGTGTGGTGCTGGCTCATCCTGCTTTTGAGAGGTCATTTATCCTTTCCACCGATGCTTCCATGGATGGCCTAGGGGCTGCTTTATCCCAGGTACCAGCTGGTGAGGAGAGAGCAAGTAAGTAATCCCAAGACTAGTAAGTCTCTCAGCCACAGCCAAGCCAAATATCCAGCACACAGACTTGAATTTTTGGATCTGAAGTGGGCTGTGTGTGATAGGTTCAGTCACTGGCTTAAGGGTCATCAGTTCACTGTCTGGACTGATAACATTCCTCTCACATACATCATGACTAAGCCAAAGCTGGACGCCTGTGAGCAGCGCTGGGTCTCTAAGCTTGCTCCATACTGCTTTGAGATCAAATATGTTCCTGGGAGGCTGAACATCGTGGCAGACACCCTAAGTAGGGACCCATTTGTGAAACCATTGGCCCAACGCCTCCTATCAGAGCCCTACTCTGGGTTGTTAAAGCAAGTCAAGTCTGTGATGTGAAGGATGCCAGCATTCAAGATGCCTTCTGGTTGACTTGCCAACCTCAGTCAATACACAGCACCACTGTCTCTGCTGCTACTAATGTATCTGTGTTGACGGATGATACCCAGCACCCCTGTCTCTGCTGCTACTAATGTGTCGACGGATGATGTCTCCTCCCTTATGTCCTCCATCAGCGAGTGGGAGTCTGCTTCTCGCCAGCGTGCAACATTCCTCGCTGGTCACCTAACCTCCATCAGTTCACCTGCTTGCGATCCATCTCATGCGATGTCCCATGCTGATCTCCTGTCTCACCAAACAGGAGACACTGTAATCTCTAGGGTTGCCCACTATGCTGAATGCAAGCGCAGGCCCTCCAGGCGTAAGTGGTACAATGAGAACCGACATACACTGAGGCTTCTGAGGCAATGGGATAAGCTCACGTTTCTTAATGGCATCCTCTACAGAGTTGTAAAAGACCCCCTGACCAAACACAAAAGATTTCAGTTTGTGGTGCCTGACTCCTTAAAACAAATGGTGCTGTCCGGGGTTCATGACCATGCTGGTCATCAAGGTCAACCCCGCACACTCTCCTTAGCTCGTCAGCGTTTCTTCTGGTATAAAATGGAGAAGGATGTGTGCAATCATGTGAAACACTGTCACAGGTGTATCCTCAGCAAAACCCCAGAGCTAGCAGCTAGAGCCCCTTTGGAGAGTATTAAGACCAGTGCTCCATTGGAACTTGTGTGCATAGACTTCTGGTCAGCTGAGGACAACAACAACAAATCTGTGAATGTCCTAGTGATTACTGATCACTTCACGAAGTTGGCACATGCATTCCAATGTAAAGACCAGACAGCCAAGGGAGTTGCTTAAAGCTCTGGGATGGATTCTTCTGTGTGTATGGCTTCCCTCAGCGCATTCACTCTGACCAGGGAGCTAATTTTGAGAGTGAGCTGCTTGCAGAGCTTCTGTTGTTGAGCGGTGTTGACAAATCGCACACCTATGGGGAATGGTACCATAGAATGGTACCAATTCAGTCCATGACCTTTGTGTACAACTGTACTGCACATGAGACCACAGGCTTTGCACCATTCTACCTGATGTTTGGGAGGGTCCCCAGGTTGCCAGTTTACCTCATGTTCCAGAACGTCCTTCATGATGACACCATTTTTGACTACGATACCTATGTCACGTCACTGATGGATGACCTGCGCTCTGCCATGCTCCTGGCCCAGGAACACAGCTCAGTGGAGCAGAAACACCAGTCTGCCCAATACAACAAAAAGGCTAAGGGACTGCCCCTTTCCTTGGGTGACCAGGTGTTGGTGGCGAACAAGGGAGCTGGAGGTAAACGGAAACTCTCCGACAAATGGGAGCCTGCTGTCTACACAGTAGTGGACTTGGAACCTACCCTTCAAATCTACCACATCAGAGATAGAGCCTTCTCGATCTCTGATGCGGTAGATATGAAGGGCAGGTTCCAAGTCCACTACTCCAAGTCCACTACTATATGAGCGTGTGGTGCATTGCAACCTGCTTTTGCAAGTTAACTTTCTGCCCGTGGGTATGTCATTGGATGAAGACGCCACCCAACCTGCTGGAAGTGTAGTCAGTGACCCCCTTGAGTCTGATCTGCATGGGTCTATGGCGTCATTTGTGAACACAGGCGCTGCAACAGCCGACACCCGTACTGTTGATTCTGTCTCCTGCATCAGTGGGAGTGATGACCGTACGCTATCATGGATGCATCAGCTGTCCACCATGGACCCGGACATGGATGCCGTTCAGCGGACCCTGCCAGTGATGAGTGCGCCTGACCTGGGTGGACTGGCTGTTGCCTCCCCAGACTCCCCTGCTGAGTCTCAGTCCCATATTTTGCATTCTCCTGAACCTGGAGAAGTGGATGCAGAGCTGTATAATTCAGCTGTGATGGGCTGGCGACCTGTCCAGGGTGTGTCCCCTGTCCTTTGCCCTGTGTGAGCTGGGATGGACTCCAGCACCCCCCTGCGACCCCGCTTGGGACAAGCGGCAGAAAATGACTGACTGTATAATTCAGTCACAGGATCTTTTTTTTAATCAGCCTGTGAGAACTGATTGTTTTGTGGTTTTATGGCCAGGTAGTGTGGTGTAAAAGGCACCCCATTTTATCTACAGAGTGTTCTGGGATTCTGCTAGGCACCAAGCAGGTCCCCGGCCTCTTATCCTCTTTGGTGGAAGCATCATTGCTGATAAAATTCATTGTATCTGTGAAGTAAATTTGTTTGTGGCCAGTGTATTTATGGGTATGTTTGTTTTTTTTTTGGTTTCTTTATTCTGGGGACCTTTTGGGATTTTGTGTAATTCCTGGGGGGTGAATGTAACCAGGTTAAATTGTATGGTCATAATTACATAACATCTGTTAGGTCCTAAGCAGTTTTTGTTCTACCTGATGGTGAGGACCACCAAACCTGTAGCGGCGCTTATTATTAATTACAGCCACTCCTGATCCCTTTTTCTTCTTCGGTGGTAAGCCCCGATAAACTTGGGATCTCTATTTGTCCCCTCCCTCTTTCTACAATTCCCCTGAGGGAGAGGAGCTGGAGTGGGCGCCACACTTATTTGGAGGTGTATGTTTCTGTTATGTACTGTCAGGTAGGTCAAAACGTGCTTAAATGTATACTCTGTTTTAAATGTATATTTCGTTCCATATATATAAGTGCATACGTGCCATTTTGGCCCCTCTTTCTACAATTCCCCTGAGGGAGAGGAGCTGGAGTGGGCACCACACTTATTTGGAGGTTTTCATTTTCTTGGCACTCCTGACGTGATTACCTGTTAAATTGAGTCTGCAATTGCATTTTTAGCATGTGGTCATCATAATGAACATTGAATATAGCATGTTTTTTGCTTTTTCTCTTTCTATGCCTTAAACTTGCTGCAAGAAACCAATATGCTACAATAGAGCGTTTCCAGCGCTTGGAGTAAGCACAGGGGCCATTTAAACCAAGTATATGTTTTTCAATTTAAACTGAGTCTGTTTTTTGTATGTTTTCATCATTTTTAAAAACAAATAAAGCGTGTTTTTCAAAATTCTCTCTCTATAAAGGAAACATGCTGCTTTGAGCCAATGTGACGCAAAAAAGCGTTTCCAGCGCTTAGAGCTCACACAGAGGCGTTTCAACCAAGTGATAAGTGTTTTGCAATTCTGGAGCTCCCAACGTGATGACCTGTTAAACTGAGTCTGCAATTACATTTTTGTATGTTTTCATCATTATCAACAACAAACAAAGCTTGTTTTTCAACATTCTCTCCCTATAAAGTAAACATGCTGCTTTGAGCCAATCACGCTCCCGACGTGATGACCTGTTAAACTGAGCCTGCAATTGCATTTTTAGTATGTTTTCATCATTATTAACAACAAATAAAGCTTGTTTTTCAACATTCTCGCTCTGTAACGTGAACATGCTGCTTTGAGCCAATATGCCGCAATAAAGTGTTTCCAGCGCTTAGAGCTCACACAGAGGCTTTTAAACCAAGTTATAGGAATTTTTCAATTGTTTTCACTTTCTGTGTCTCCCGACGTGGCGACCTGTTAAACTGAGTCTGCAATTGCCTTCTTAGTTTGTTTTCATCATTATTAACAAGACAAGAAGCTTGTGTTTCAGCATTCTCGCTCCATGAAGTTAACTTGCTGCTATCATTATTAACAAGAAAAACAGCTTGTTTCAACACTCTCTCTCTCTATGAAATAAACTTGCTGCTTTGAGCCAATCTGCAGCAAAACAGCGTTTCCAGCACTTACAGCTCACACAGAGGCTTTCAAACCAAGTTATAAGAGTTTTTCAATTGTGTTCACTTTCTGGCTCTCCTGACGTTTTAACCTGTTAAATTGAGTCTGCAATTACATTTTTAGCATGTTTCCAACATTATTAACAAGACAAGAAGCTTGTGTTTCAGCATTCTCTCTCCATGAAGTTAACTTGCTGCTTCTAGGCGATATGCAGCAAAACAGCAGTTCCAGCGCATAGAGCTCACACTGAGGCTTTTAAACCAAGTTATGTTTTGCAATTGTTGTCACTTTCTGTCGCTCCCGACGTGACGACCTGTTAAACTGAGTCTGCACTTGCATTTTTAGTTTCTTTTCATAATTATTAACAACAAAAAAAGCTTGTTTTTCAACATTCTCTCTCTATAAAGTAAACATTCCGCATGGAGCCAATATGCCGCAAACAAGCATTTCCAGCGCTTAGAGCTCACACATAGGCTTTTAAACTAAGTAATAAGTGTCTTGCAATTGTTTTCACTTTCTGGCGCTCCCGACTTGATGACCTGTTAAACTGAAACTGCAATTGCATTTTTAGTATGTTGTTTTCATTATTAAGAATATATAAAGCCTGTGTTTCAACATTCTCCCTCCATTAAGTACACTTGCTGCTTTGGGGAGATATGCTGCAAAAACACGTTTCCAGTGCAAAGAGCTCGCACAGAGGCTTTGAAACCAAGTTAAAGGAGTTTTCAGTTGTTTTTCACTTTCTGGCCCTCCAGACGTGATACCCTGTAAAATTGAGTTTGAAAGTACATTTGTAGTATGTTTTTATCATTATTAACAAGACATGAAACTTGTGTTTCAGCATTCTCTCTCCATGAAGTAAACTTGCTGCTTCGAGGCGACATGCCGCAAAAAAGCCTTTCCAGTGCTTACAGCTCGCACAGAGGCTTTCAAACCAAGTTATGAGTGTTTGCAATTGTTTTCACTTTCTGGCACTGCCAAAGTGACAACCTGTTAAATTGAGTCTGCAATTGCATTTTTAGTATATTTTCATCATTTTGAACGACATTAAGCTTGTGTTTTAACATTCTCTCTCCATGAAATGAACTTGCTGCTTAGAGGCGATATGTCGCAAATCAGCGTTTCCAGCGCATAGAGCAGGCACAGAGGCTTTTAAACAAAGTTAGGAGTGTTTTGCAATTGTTTTCACTTTCTGGAGCTCCCAACGTGATAACCTTTTAAATTGAGTCTGCAATTGTATTTTTAGTTTGTTTTCATCATTATTAACTAGAAAAATAGCTTGTGTTTCAACATTCTCTCTCTATGAAGTAAACTTGCTGCGTTGAGCCAATATGCCGCAACAAAGCGTTTCCAGCGCTTAGAGCTCGCACAGAGGCTTTTAAACCAGTTTAAGTATTTTGCAATTGTTTTCACTTTCTGGCGC